>CAJHQP010002263.1:0-90123 GCA_905132765.1 Moricandia arvensis | reverse complement strand
GATCCTCCAAAGCGAGACCATGGTACTTGTTAGCTTGGAGCATGTTGATCAAGCTTGACTTGATCTCAAAGTTGTTGTTCTCCACTGCTGGTGCTCTGATACCCGCCCTATTTCCATGGATGTTGGGCTGGTCATATGTTCCAATCGCCCTAGCTTGGCGTTGAGGATGTTGCTGCTGATTGTTTGCAGCTCCTTGGCCTTGTCCAGCTTGAAATCCTGCTGGAGGAACTCCGTTAGGGTTTTGTCCATTGTTGTCAGCTCCATGGACATTTTGATCATGATGGTGTTCTTCCATTTCCAATTCCAATTGGTTGAAAGGGAGCAGTTGCTCTTGTCTCCTTTTTCTTGATAGTTCTCTCTCTAAAGCTCTGATGTTGTCTACTCGGGGAACAAGGTCTGTTGGCCCTCTACTCCTCAAGTTCATACACCTAGGAATTCAAAGAGAAATCAAGAAAGAGTGCCAGTAAACAAATAAAATAAAATAAGACTTAGTCTCAAGCAATGACCAAATCTTAATGTCAAAATCAAACTTAGAAATGGCAACGGCGCCAAAACTTGATAGGGATAAGTTTAATCATAAGTGTTGTTGTAATACTTAAGAGTCAATCCAATCCTAAGTTGATTTTAATCACCAAGAATACAAGTCTTTAAACTCAATCTAAGTAATCAAAGTTTAGTGAAGTGAACAGTTTTCAAGTAATAAAAATAAACAAACGATAACTAAGAACTTGATTCAATCTAAAGGTAGGATCCATGGGGTTAGGATATTGATTTCAAGTGGTTAAGATTCAAGTTAAGGTGGCAAGTTTATCAATCAATGATTTCCCTAAGTCTAGATCACTAATAAAGATCAATCATTTCTCAAGACAATGATCATTTTGCAGTCATGAGTCAAACATCAATTCTCATTGGTCTGATTCATTCAAGCAAACATTAAGAGCAACTCCAATAACTATCTAGCATTCCTAGCATCAAATCTCTTTGGCTATTCAAGCTAAAGCATATTTAAGTTTGCTCAGACATTTTATCGAACACTTGTGATGCATAAAATGTCTACAGTTCTAGCTTAATGTGATCAAAACTAATCTAGCATTAAGAACTCTCAAATAGCAGGGAAACATTTACATCTATCACTAAACACCTTAACTCTTCACTTAGCCACCCTAATCATCCTAACCCATAGATCCAATAGGAGTATACTCGCTAATACTCATGGAAACCCTTAAAACCATGATTGATTCAAGGATAAACATGATTATACAGCAGAATCAATGAATGACAACAAGAGAACAAGATGAAAAATAGATTAAAGTCTCAAACTTTTCACCAAAATAGTCTTGTGTTTTTGATAGAAACAAGATAGATCACATGTTAGGTCTCAGAAGTGTTTTATAAAGCTAAAAACTCGAGCTGGTTTAATCACAAACTAAGATTAAACCAGAATAAACCGAAATAAAAATGGTTAAAACAGCTGGCCGCGACCAGCCTCCTGCCGCGGCCTTGGCCCGCGGTGCACTCCTCACGGCCGCGCCCATCATCTTCCGCGGTGGTACCCGCGGTGCATCCCTGTCCGGAACCATCAAACATCGGCCGCGGCCTGTCTCTACCCGCGGCCCCAGCCCGCGGTAGTGTCCTTGTTTGCCGCGGCCTCTATCTGTCGCGGTGGTTCCCGCGGCCTGCTCCTGCCCAAAATCGTCGATGGTTCGCCTCGGCCTGTTCTGACCCGCGGTGATTTACCCGCGGTGCTCACTCCAAAATACTACATTCTTCATCATTTTGGATGTTTCATGACTCTTTTGGGTCCAAAACATCATCTGCACTTCTCCAAACCTGAAAACATGCAAATGCAATGCAATGCAACCTAAATGAACCTAAATACTAGTGCAAATGACCAAATTATACACAAGATACAAGAGTAAAAACCATGAATTATGCAAGACATCAAGGGGGAGGCGTGCCCAGGGCCCTAAACGGTACAAGCAAAGGCTGGCGTCGGGCCTAGGTGGTGGGGCGTAAGCTCAACACCTGGTTAATCAAAAAAAAAAAAAAAAGTTGAATACCAAGTCGCAAAAATGTATTATTTATACATACATGTTAACAAGTAGTGGAAAAAAATATTACTTACCTTGTTAATACTTGCTATTCCTAACAAATATGTAATTCTATTTAAGTTTGTATAAAATGTTTTTTTCGTGGAATCAATATAACAAATAGGTCCATAGAATGTATATAAGGAACGTATATACAAATTATAACAATCTAATATATACATGATTTTTTTTATTCAACAACAGTATTTTCATGTGGGAATAATATTTGTTTAAAAAACTTGATCTACACTTATAAAGAAAATGACTTCTTTACCTTCACATATAATTATAACAGACTTCTTCACTTTCGCATGTATGGTCAAAGTTATTCTACTCACAAATTAGACATAAATTTATATAAAATGAGTTTAAAGTTTTTGGTGTTGGTCCATACTAAATTAATAACAAATCAAGACAAGTAAATTGCAAGTATTACATTTTTGGACTGGTACTTAAAAGGACAAATACTTACTTAAGAATAAATCAAGTAATAAACCAAAATTTTAATGGCAAATCGAGTAACATTTTTAATGGGCTGATGTCGGTGGCCGTAATACATCATTCTATCATCGGATGATGTCCCAACATGCTACTACAAATCACATTCATTTCTTGAAGGATGCCGAGGATATTATGTTTTTTGCTATGGATGATATTAAAGCACACGTTGCTGCGTATTTTCAGGGCATTCTCGGTTCAGCAGACCTTCCTCACTCATCGGCCACAGTTGAGGATTTGCAGGACCTATTGCCCTTTTGGTGCACTGAGCTACAACAGAACTACCTGAGGCGGGAGGTAACTGAGGCAGAGATAAAAGCTACAATTTTTGCCATGCCTCTTGATAAGAGTCCTGGGCCGAATGGCTATTCAGTGGAGTTCATAAGGGCGTCTTGGGTTACTGTAGGTGCAGACATTATCAAACCTGTTCGTGAATTTTTTTGGAATGGAAAACTGCTAAAAGATATGAACGCGACAGCCAGAAGCTTGTTCATTAGGGGACTATAGACCGATCAGCTGCTGCAACGTTGTCTATAAAATCATCTCAAAAATCATTGCGAACCGGCTGAAACCAATCTTGACAGAGTGCGTTAGTCCAAATCAGGCGGCTTTCCTAAAAGGTCGTAGTCTGGGAGAGAATGTCTTACTTGCATCTGAACTAATTAGGGACTACAACAACCTTTCATGCCATAAGAGTGCAATGATCAAGATTGATATACGAAAGGCATTCGATACGGTTTGCTGGGATTTTGTAATCAAGATTCTAGAGGCACAACAATTCCCGCGGATTTTTATAACTTGGATAACAGAGTGTATCTCTTCGGCAAGGTTTTCTGTTGCCATTAATGGTGAATTACCGGGATTTTTTCGAAGGGAAAAAAGGTTTGCGTCAAGGCGATTAAGTCTCACCCTATCTGTTCATTATGCTTATGGAAGTCCTTTCTCGTATGCTGGACAGAGTTGAGTTGACAGGAACAGTTAGACTTCACCCGCTGTGTGTCTCGCCTAAGATTACACACTTATTGTTTGCTGATGATCTGCTCGTTTTCTCTGATGGCTCTAGGTTTTCTACTGATGGGATTAAAGATGTCATGAGCCTCTTTAAGAACTGGTCAAGACTTGACACAAACCAATCAAAATCAGAGATCTTCTACGGAGGTTACTCGGATGTGCAAGTTTCGGTTCTAAGTGATCTATCTGGTTTTAAACGAGGTGTGTTTCCTACAAGATATTTAGGCTTACCTCTCAGTCCTAAGAAGATTTCTTGGGTTACCCTTCAGCCATTTCTTGACCGTATCACAGCTAAAATGCATTCATGGACTGTAAAATACCTCTCTTTTGCTGGTAAGGTCAAGATGATATATTATGTTATCTATGGTATGGTTAATTTTTGGAGTTGGGTCTTTGTGTTGCCTAAGCGATTCTATGAGAAAGTAGACTCTCTCTGTTCTGCTTTTTTATGGAAAAACAGTACAACCTCAGCAGCTGGAGCTCGTGTCTCTTGGACAAACATTTGTACGCCGAAAAAGGAGGGGGGTTTGGGAATTAGAAAGCTGGATGAGTTTGAGATGATTTTCAGACTGAAGAGAATCTGGTTATTTTTCTCTACGTTGGGATCTTTATGGGTTCCGTGGCTGATCAACAACAGGTTTGGGGGTCAAAGTATATGGCTGGTAAATGACTCGTCGAGGTTTTCTAGGACAGTTAGGAGCATGCTTCAACTGCGCCAAGATCTACAGTCCTATCTCCGTTGCAGCATTGGGGATGGGAAAACAGCATTGTTTTGGTATGATTATTGGACTGAGTTGGGTCCTCTCCATCTTATCTTTGGCCAGTCAGGTCCTAGAGACCTTTGGATACCTCTTACTGCTACAGTCTCACAAGCTTTGCACAATGGTCACTAGAATCTTCCTCATGCAAGGTCAGATAACGCTGAAACACTTCAAGTTGTCTTATCCTCTACTCCTATTCCTAGTGAGTCAAATGGAAAGGATGTTTACTTGTGGAGAAATCAGTCAGGAGGTTTTGGTGGTTCTTTTCTTTCAAGTTTTACATGGGAGTTAACTCGAACTCCTTCTCCAATTGTTTTGTGGCATTCCGTTGTTTGGTTCCGAGGAGAAATTCCTAGGTGTTCTTTCATTACTTGGATTGCTTTTCTGGCAAGACTCCCAACGAGGGATCGTTTGATATCTTGGGGCATTTCAATCACATCAGCATGTGTTCTCTGTTCTGATGCTCATGAATCTTATAGACATCTATTTTTTGAGTGTTCGTTTACTGCTGGTATTTGGAGTCATTTCTGTGGCAGGTTCTTGGCGTCTCCCCCAACCTCTCTACACTCCATTCATACCCTCTGCTTACAAATGCATGGGTCTCACGCAGCTCCTGCAATACTACTGCTGAAGCGCAGCTCCTGCAATACTACTGCTGAAGCTTCTCAACCATTTACAATGAACGTAATGCAAGGATCTTCACGAACACTCAGCTGTCTCAGGAGACCTTCTTCAAGGTGGTCGATCGGTATATGAGAGACAGGTTGTTGTCTCTTCCTCATCTCAGCTTCTCCTCCTTTCTTGCTCGAGCTCTATTTTTGGTTTTTTTCCCCTTTTAGTTAATGTAGCTCTCTCTTTTCTCTCTTTGTAATAAGTTGTGCTCCACAACAATATTAAACTCAGAAAATGGTATAAATTTTAACATTTAGACCCAAAAAAAAAAATCGAGTAACGACTATAGCTAAAATAGCAAGTATTTTCCCGGTGTCCATCCCTACATATGCGAGGATCCTAGACGTACGATGTGATTATTGTTTTTCAGAAAACAAAGTGTTAAAAGTTAAAGCCCATTCAAGCATTTAGTCTTGTTGGAAACCCATTGGATCAGTATAGCAAATTTAATTAGGCTTTAAACTGAACGAACCTTCTTCTTTCCCACTACACGATTTTGTTTATTTTGGGTTGTTTTGTATGTGAATTTTTTTTTGTTTCTTGGAAAAAGGTCCAAATTCTTTAGCGGTTTAGATTTGTAAAGATATAATATGAAGAGAAAAAATCGTATTTTAGTGTTTTAGAAAACAAAAATCAAAAATTTTAATAGCTGAAAACCTGAAATGTTTAATTTATTGAGAAAGTTTAGACATCTAAAGTTTATCCTTTTTAAAAAGTAGAGTGGTTTACTTGGAATCAAATCGACGTAGTTTATTTGAAGTGAAAGGGTGATGATGATATATGATAAAAAGAATAGTGGGTGGAGCCCTTCATTTTTTCAATATTTAGTTTGCATTCCCTTTATTTGGTCAATCTTCCATCCCATCTCCACTTCATATTTTCTACATAGTTTATAATTTTTTAAATCCACTCAGTTATTTTATTTCATTTCATTAATATTAGAGGCAAGATACACGTGATAATTTCAACTTTATCACAGATAGTAAACACCTAAAATGTAAAACTGATAATGTTAAGCCTTTAGTAAAAAAAAAACTGATAATGTTTGAAATGCAAAACACTTTTGTTTGTGCGTCTAACTTGAAGACTAATCATTCGTATCCCTTAATCCTTACACACGCACATTCTTTTGAGGCTGTCCGAATGAAGACACGCATGTAGTAGTTTTAATCAAACTTTGTAATCATTACTATTCATTTCAAAATGAGATTGGATCCACACCTTTTCTTCTTTCTTTGGCGGCCTGTTTACTTTTTCTTCGTCATTAGTGAGTTAGTGATGATGATGACTTTTGTATTGTGCTATAATTAGTTGGATTGATGTTGAGTTTGATTTTGCATTATTGGGTTTGGTAATCTGAATAATCAGCAAAACGAGTAATTATATGGAAAATGAAAATCTAATGGTCAAGGAAACATTATTTACACGTGTGGGTAGTAAGAATATGACCACAACAAAAGTTGACTAATAATATGAATATTGAATAGCATGGCGTCATATGAATGTACTCCCATTCTTTCTAATAAGTTGAGATGTCCTTTTATTTCTACTAAGCCACAATTTATCTAAAACTATATAAAAATATTATCTCTTCTACGTAACCGAATTACACAACATTTTAGGATATCTTTTATCCTAACCAATTTGTGGAATAGTGATGGCCCGTTGAAAATTGTCTTCTCATCAAACATCACTAATCTGTTTTATTAACCATTAACTTCATGCTACAAAAGAAGACCCTATATAAGTTGTTTTACTCTATTTTTTTTATCTTATAAAATGAAGTTTTGAATCGTGGATATGACGACCACGTAGTATGAACTAAATCCTCTTCATTAACAGAATCTTCAAGCTAAGCCTCTCGAAAATATTTAAAAACAGATGGAAAAGAAAAAGTGCTACTTAAAATTATTGTTTTTTAAACACAATTAAAAAGTATTGGTATTTATTCTCTTTAATAATACTAAAGGAATGATTTGACTGTTATAATCTTTGTTTGGTCCGGAGAAAGTGAGCAACACGGTTCGAACAAAGTGAGTAACGCGTAGCTGTTGGTGTTTCACGAATCAGAACTGTTAACAAAAAAAAAAAAAAAAAAAAAAAAAAAAAAAAAAACTGTTAAAACTTTTATGATTATAACCACACAAGTTTGGTGAGTGAAAAAAAATGTGTTGTGAGTGGCAAGGAAAAATTGCTATGCATCCCCGATTCAAAATTTAATATCTCAGCTATAATCATTTCATTTGTATGATCAAATAATATATGAATCTAATAACCAGATTTGTCTGGTGTTGGTGGACAGATCTCCAAAAAATTAATAGGGCGTACCTTGACATGCTGGGTACCCTGCATTATCAAAAAAAAAAAAACCTTTATGATTTTAGTACTAGAAGATAATTTAATCATGGTGGTTTAGCGATGTAATTTTCTTGAGATGGTTTAGTGATTGGTAATCCGGGACTCTACTAGTACATAAGGGTTGTACGATTTCAATTATTTTGGTCGGGCACCGGATCCAAGATTTATTGATATCCACTTTTATTTTTGAAATCCATTTTTTTTGTTACCCATTAAAAATAAGACAGTTATAGATATTCAAATTCATTTCCAATATGCTGTTAACGTATAGAAACTAAATATATACATTTTGTTCATAAATTATATATATATATATATATTTTCTGATTAATTTACATATTACAAAATCTCTTATATATTCTTTGATAATCATTACAACATTTGAATTATGCAATGTGTAATCACCAAAATGATTTTTAGAATTCTCATAAAATAAGTTGTTTCATTCAAATATATACTAAACTTTTCATGAAATTAATCACAAAATCAGTTATTAACGTTCTTTATTCTTTCCGTGGATAAAAATTATGTAATTATAGAATGTGACTAAAGTAATATGACAATTAATATTTCTGAATAATAAATATTTGATAAAAATTGAACATCCTCTATCATTTTTTAATTTAGTATTATTAAAATAAATTAGTTATCACATTAACCATAAAATAAAAATTTAGATTTTCCATATATTTTATATTTAAATTTCAAAATTTTATATAAATTAAATTAAGCTATATACCATTTAAAAACCCTTAAATATTTGAATCTCAAAATTTGCTTTGAACAAATACCAAGAACGTAATATTTTAATTTCAAACTTTGCTTTGAATTTAAAAAAAATGATTACAAATCACTAAAACTATTAAATATCACAGATTGAAATATTTTTATCAATGATTTAATTTTTTATTATAAAAATACAAATAATAATTATAAAATTAGAAAGGCTTATTTAATAAATAGCCATATTAAAATTATACTATATATATATGTGGTAGTTTTATTTAATTTTAATTATACATCATATAAAATAAATATTTTGTTTTGATTTATTTACTCTAAAATGATTGTAAATAAACAAAAGTGATTCTTAATTTATATGTTCAAACCAATTTAATCATATATATAAGAGTTATTGACTTCTCAAAATTCAATATATATTTATGTAAAACACAAAATAAGTAATAGTGTGTAAAAATAATTTATATAAAAATAATCATTTCGCGTAAAGCGAAGATATTAACCTAGTATACAACTAAAGCTAAAGTACTTATATAAAAGCCAAAATTAATATATAAAATAACTTACTTTTATATATCATAATTTTGCATTTCTAACCTTTAAATTAAGATATTTTGTATACTTCAGTATTTTAATTAAAAGTAAGTCTGACAAAATAAATTTGAACAAAAAAGAACCATATTAAACCAAATTAAATAACTAGTTTTCAATTAATATTTTGAAATTTTAATCAGATTGGTATCAAACCAAAATAGAAGATATTAGGATGTTGATAAATATAATGTACTGAAATTAATTATATTTGAATTTAAAGATACTAAAATGTATAAATTTAAAATAGTCAAAATGCATAAACTATATTTATAAAAATACTAGTTATAGTTAAGCAAAAATACTCGAAAACCTATAAATGCAAAAATCTATACTCTAAAATCTATAAACTAAATTCGAACTGATATATAAAAGGAGACCTATAATATTCTATCACATGATATAGATTTATATCATGAATCTTTTAATTCAAAGATTTATACGCGTAGACATACAATTATGTGCAGATTGATGTACATACATACACCCAACTTTGCAGAAAACGACATTTCGTGATGGAACCATTCAACCATATAAAATTGATGTCACTAAACACGACAAAATTGCTCTATTTAGAGTTTTAATTAGTCAACAATTGGCATATTAATAATTTACGGATTACTTAGTCTGTATACAATATATATAGTATTTGTCTATTTTGGTCGCCGTAATAAGGATATACCTACTCTCTCTCTACGGCTGTCTACACGATTGTTAGAGTGGGGACAAACACAATCTTTACAATCCCATATTTTTAATTACATTGTTAAATATTTTAGATTCTAGTTGGGGTGTTGAACAACTCACCATGCTGTATAATTACATAGCACGTTACTTTTAAAATGATCACAATGAGATAGAGATACTTTGCCTCAAAAGCAATTCATATTAATTTGCTAAATCACTTAAAATAAAACCTTTGAAATACAAAATAACATGTGTTTTAATTATTGATACGTCGCTTGGGCGACTGATTATTAATATTTAATACATCGTACGTGCACTTGCTTATTCTTGATTTTTTTTTGAAAAACTTTGATTATTCTTGAATCTTGACTTCGAAAAATTACTTGCGTGCATTGATCTATCATCTCTGGACATATGAACGGACCGATTAAGAATAACAAAGTCTGAGTAAACATGCTTTATTACAAAATATTCACTATGACCGTTTGGTTTATTAGGATTGGATTTTTACAATTACATATATATTTCACAAAACAATGACATAGTTTTGGCAGAACAATAAATTTAATTACAACAAAACAAGATATAGGAGTATCTCCCTTTAACATATATCTTATTTTTGTAAATGGAGAAATGACAACGTTTATAAAAAGAGAAAGATGACAGCAAGGAACATTACAAACCTATATCTTAGAGCAACTCCAATGGTGAATCCCAAAGTGAAGTTCATATCATTTTGTTTTAATAATTTTAATTAAATTTAAAAAGTAAAGAACTTTCAATTTTTTGAGTGTCCATTGGTGAATCGCCTAAATTTTGTCTTTGGAGGTTTTTTTTTTCTGTCGCGTAAAATGAGGAGATTTTTTTGGACAAACGAAATTAGGTAAAATGCATTTCCAATAAAAGCTTGCCAGGTCATTTAGGACTTAGCTCTAAAAAATTGCATTTAAGGAGCAGCTCTAGCCCAAACACAACATTATATTCATATTATATTTAAGAGACTGGGCTATGAACCTCGTATAAGTCCGCGACGGAGCTGGTCTTATATGTATTCCTCTCCCACAACTAAGTTTGATATTAAGCAAAAAAAACTAGGTTTGATGTAATAGCATCTCCACTACATTTCTATATTCTTTTTAAAATAGAAGAACTGTGTTATAAAAGTTCTCTTGTTTCAATGTATACTTATATAATAGAGATTAATAGAAATGTAAAGTGATCTTATTTTTAACTATAAATATAAAAACAGAGAATAACATTTTATATTTTTTTTATAAAAGCTTATATTGAAATAAAACATATTGTATAATAGAGTTTATCAAACTTACAAAAGAAATAGAGAAACGGGCTTCTAATAATAACTAAAAATGAAGTTGTGAGCTTACAACTTATTAAGTGATTCCCGATTCTATGACAAAGAGAATATCTAGCCATAATATACAACCTAATAATATATGTAATTAACTGTCGTTATCAAAATTCTTCGAGAAAAATGAAAAACCTCACAATTTTTTTTTGTTGCAAATCTGTTTTTTTGTTTGTTATATTGAAGTACTTTTAATATATTATTTTTTTAAGTAAAATTATTTCAAAGTAAGTTTGAATTCTAATCCAATTCTAGTAGTAAATATAAATCTTTTATTTCGTCTTCAAAGTAATTTATTATTTTTTATTTCATTAAGGAATAGAAAATACAATATGTTTTGATTTTCTTTTCTTTACATTATTTTAGAAGGGAAGGGGGTTAGTGGAAGATTAATTTATGTAGAGTTGATTGATTTTAAAAATCAAGATATTTGTTAAATTTATAAAAAAGTTCTAATGAATTTTTCATATTTAAAAAGTCTCTGAAACTATTTTACTATAATGATTTAAAAATCTTGAGTATATATGCGATATTTTGAAAGTCTTGTTTCATAAATTAAAATGTTAAGAATTTAAATCTCAATAACATTAGATTTTAATAGAATAAGAAATCATTAAAACCCAAACTTTTTGAATAACAATGAATTTCATATGTCAAAATATGTTTCTTTGCCGTTCAGCTTTTTGAATAACAATAAATTCTATATAAAAAATAACCGTACAAAAAGCTTGACATGCATTTTATTAATTGAATAGTAAATCACGTCCGTAACTATATGTATATTATATGATTTTAAGCCATGTACAACATCAATAATATTATTTTGAATAAAATGAGAGAAGCAAGCTAGAAGTATAGAGTAAAGTATATATAAGGTGGTTATCTTCGTATATTTTTCAGATTCAAATATCCAATCTCTCTTAACTCAGTATCCATTCGGGTATTTTGCTACTTCGATTCGAATTTCAATACAAATTTTTCGGATTGAATTTAGATTCAGATTCATGTATCGAGTAAAATGCCTACCCATAATGTAGCAAATACCGCATAACAGTTCCAGAGAGACATAGACAAGCTCATTGCTTAGTAACTTACCAAAACAAGTTTCTTTAGACATATAGTAAACAAAATAACATTGAGCACATGTAGTTGTTGTATCTTTACTTGCTTAGTGTGATACACAATTTGCTCAAATAAACACCAAATGTTTCGTCAATATTCATGAGTCTATTATCCAAAAACAATACATATTTTTGTGTTTTTTCTTAATTTATAAATTATTGTGTTTTTCCTTAATTTATAAATTATTGTGTTTTTCCTTAATTTATAAATTATTATTATTGATGTCATAATAAAAATAAACTATTTATTTATTAACTAAATATTAATAAATAATATATTCCTAAATTAATCGAGGCTAAAAGAGTATTAACTAAATTAAAGTGGTATTAGGACATTTTAAAATAGAAATAACTATGACTCTTTTTAGCCCAATTTAACAAAAAAAAAATTCTAATAAAAATCTAAGCCGACTTCATCCAATTATAATTTGCAATGGTGAAAAACAAAATGAAGGCATTGGACAGTTTCGATGGACACCTGTGGACTAGCTGTTCATTCAAAGCCTTATGAACCGTTGGATATATGATCTAACGGTCTGAAACATCTCTTTCTCAGCCGTTCATAACTCAACCCCATCGGCATCGGTATTGGAATTACCAAAAAAGCCAACTAGCCCCAGCGTCGAGTCCTCTATCGACAAGGACATTAATGTACTTTAACGTGATCTCTCGTTCACCTCAAAGTCACAGCCACATGGCTTGTGAGACAGACATGCAACCAATGTAACGCTCCTTCTTAATCGTCGATTTAAAGAAATCCAACTCAAGATCTCTCCACGTGTCACCGTGATATTGGAAATGTCACAGTCCCGTGAGTAGATAGTCACCCAGATACCAAACAGCTTTAAAAACCTTGACATCCTCTCTTCCTCAAGTCTCTTCTTTAACCTTACCATGAAAGTTGTGACAAACTGAGAAACAAAACAGGAGGTGTGTTTGGTCTGAACAAAAGATGGTTTCCGTGGAGGATCCGTTACCTCACTCGAATTCAACCCGGTTCCCGTTAACAACAACCGACTTCTACGGTTCCTCTTCGCCGTCGGCGACGGCGAGGATACACCGTCAAGTCGGCCGATCGATGAGAACAGTAAGATCTAACTTCTACCAAAGCGGCGAACAATCTTGCTCTTTCGTCAGCTCCGCCGGCGACAAATCGGAGTACGCGTCGGAGTATCTGTCGGATTCCGTCATCGACATGAGACTCGGCGAGCTCGCGTTGAAGAACAGTAACTCAGTCCACTCAGTCGCTTCCTCGGCGAAAGAGGAAGCCTTTCTCGACATCTCTCAGGCGTTTAGTGACTTCTCCGCTTGTAGTAGCGATATCTCCGGGGAGCTGCATCGTCTCGCTTGCTTGCCGTCTCCTGATATCGAGAGGAAGGAGAACGTCGTCGGAGATAAAGAAGCTCAAGAGGATCCAGAGCCGTGCCTAGGGTTTCTCGAGAGGGAGAACTTCTCACGGAGATTATAGAGTGTATCTCGCCGGAAGATCTGCAGCCTACGGTGAAGCTCTGCATCGACGGACTTCGCTCGTCTTCGGTGGCGATAAAACGATCTGCCGCGGCGAAGCTGAGGCTCCTGGCGAAGAATCGAGCGGATAACCGTGTGCTGATTGGTGAATCTGGAGCTATTCAAGCTCTGATTCCACTTCTTCGTTGTAACGATCCGTGGACGCAGGAGCATGCGGTTACAGCTCTGTTGAATCTCTCTCTCCACGACCAGAACAAAGCTGTTATTGCCGCGGGAGGAGCTATTAAGTCTCTTGTTTGGGTTCTCAAGACAGGGACGGAGACTTCGAAGCAGAACGCCGCATGCGCGTTGCTGAGTCTCGCCCTCGTGGAGGAGAACAAGAACTCGATTGGAGCATGCGGTGCGATTCCGCCGCTTGTTTCTTTACTTCTGAACGGATCTTGCAGGGGTAAGAAGGACGCGCTTACGACGCTTTACAAGCTCTGCACGCTTCAGCAGAACAAGGAGAGAGCGGTTACTGCTGGAGCGGTGAAGCCGTTGGTGGATCTTGTGGCGGAGGAAGGGACTGGGATGGCTGAGAAGGCGATGGTGGTTCTGAGCAGCCTGGCGGCGATTGAGGAAGGTAGAGAGGCTATTGTGGAGGAAGGAGGGATTGCAGCACTCGTGGAGGCTATTGAGGATGGATCGGTGAAAGGGAAAGAATTTGCGGTGTTGACGTTGTTGCAGCTTTGTAGTGAGAGTGTCAGGAACCGTGGGTTGCTTGTGAGGGAAGGAGCGATTCCTCCGCTTGTGGGTCTCTCTCAGAGTGGCAGCGTCAGCGTCAGAGCTAAACGCAAGGTACTGAACTGAACCATTGAAGAGTTACTGTTTGTCTATGTTCCTCATGAGATCTCTGTCAGATCTAGTTTTTGTTTTACTTGTAGATCCATTTGAAAATAGGATGAATTGTCATAATTTTCAATTTTGCAGGCAGAAAGACTACTGGGTTATCTAAGGGAGCCAAGGAAGGAGGGGAGTTCATCATCAAGCCCTTGAAACGGTTCCCTTGAATGAAACCATATGGACGTTTCCATCAGTTTTTAGTATGTATATACTGAGTGTATGTTTGGTGGTTTTGTATAGCATCTTTATGTAGAGACTGTAATAGGGAGATCAAATGAGTCCCAGAACCGTTGACTGCTTTTTTGATCTTTCTTGTATTTGATGTTAAGCTAGTTTTTTATGGGAGTGCTATTTGGATTACAAGTCTAGCATTCAGTTTTTTTTGTTGGTGTGAATTTGCTGATTTTTAAGGCAAAAAGCTTGTAGCGTCGGCGCAAATGCTTGTTAACAAAGCAATTTGAATCAATTATTTATCTCTTATCTGAATCAATTATTTATCTCTTATCTGAATCAATTATTGTTGGGATTTTTGAGTGTTGTCTGTGTATGTGGACAAACGGTGGATCTGGTCGAAGATTTTTGTGCTGGCACCGCTGTAATGTCTTGTCCTATAATAGTAATGGTTATCGTTGAAACAGTAGTTTGGCCCACTACATAGACACTCATAGTTATGCCTGCCTCGAAAGAAATAAATAACATTTTCACTTATTAAAAGTTCGATGCTTTCGGTTCACAAAGCTGTCTGCCTTATTCATTGACATAAGCTTTTGCAAACCCTTTTGGGATAGTTGTCAAATCATAGAGAAGTTTGGTTTTGAGGTCTTTTCAAAGAGTTCTTGATTCTTGATACTACGTAAGTACGTATTCCTCCAAATTCATACAATATAGAAACTGGAATTGGTTGCAATAATAATAAGAAAAATAGAGAAATACAAACTTCATCTTTAAGCTGTATCAACGTCTTTGCCCTTCTTCTTCCGCCGCAAGAGACTAGGCTTGTAGCCGACCTCAAGCAACTTCTCGACCTCCTCAAACTGAAGTCCTTTGGTCTCAGGCACAAGCAGCCAAATGAAGAAGAGTCCAACCGTAGAGAAGCCAGCAAAGAGAAGGAAAGTCCCAGAAGAGCCAAGAGCATGTGTGAGTGAGAGAAAGCTTTCACTCACAATGAGATTGGAGACCCAGTTCGAGACGGCAGCTATGCCTCCTCCAAGACCTCTATATCTAAGCGGATAGATCTCAGAGTTTACAATCCATGGAACAGTACCCATACCTGGCGCATACACTATGATGTACAGCCCCAAAAACACTATTGCCAAGAAACCAAACTTGCTGGGACATCCATCTTTGAAGTATGTTCTTCCCCTTGAGTGACACGTCGTCTTCATGTCGTCTGATAACACCACGCATGCTCCTGGCGCGTACGGCTGTACGCCACTAGCGCAGAATCCACATTCGGACCTGAGACACTTCATGCAGTTCCACCTCGAGGGAGGAGCGTTTGGGACTGCGAGGGGAGCAAACGCTGGACAAGTAGCGTTTGGAGCAAACGTGGTTGACTCCATTGCATCAATCTTGGGGGCGTGAATAGCCGCTTGTGAGAACACAGTTGCTAAGATGATAAGACAAGTTATGATCCCGAACATAGAGATGATCATCAGCTTCCTTCTACCGTACCGATCCACAAACATCATGCTCACAATCGAACCAATCGCGTTCAGACCAGAAGTTATCAACGACAAGGCCATTGCTGTACTGTTGGATGCGTAACCAGCGAACTGCACAATGGAGGGACTGTAGTACATCACAGTGTTGATCCCGACGAACTGTTGCGCCACTTGCACTGTCACACCCGCGGCGAGTCCACGCCGCACGACGGGGTTCGAGAAGGCTCCTCTGAGTTTCGCGACGAAGCTATCTCCGATGACTGCCTCGTCAGCTTTCTCCGTCTCCACAGACACTTTCAACGCTTCCATCTCCGCCTCCACTTCATCCTCCGGGTAGATCCTCTCCAAGATTGCTCTCGACTCAGCGATCCTGTCTTTCCTGTACAACCACCGTGGAGACTCCGGCAAAGACAACATCAACACAAACTGAACAACCGCCGGAACTCCCGCAACTCCCAACATCCACCTCCATGTCCCCGGAGTCTGTCGGATTTAAGACATAATCAGAGACCCATTGTCCCATTACACAAAGTTTGAAGCTTTACATTTACTTACATGGACAAAAGCGAGATTGATGAGGTAAGAGAAGAACTGTCCTCCGGTGATGAGAAGACCGTTGGTGCTAACAAGTGCACCTCTGATTCTCGCCGGAGAAGCTTCCGATATGTAAAGCGGCGACGTCATTGAAGCCATACCAACGCCAAGCCCAACGAAGATTCTTCCGACGATGATAACCCACGGAGCCGGAGCAAGCGCCATGACAATAGCACCGATAAAGAAAAGCACGTCGGCGATGAGTATCGACATCCTCCTCCCGAACCTGTCGTTGATCCAACCGCCAACAGCTGCTCCGACGATGGCTCCGGCCACCGCCATGCTGACGATAGTCGACTGAAGCCATGTTTTCTTATCGACTTCGTCGAAGTCTTCTTTGATGAAGAGAAGTGCGCCGGAGATGACTCCGGTGTCGTAACCGAAGAGGAGGCCTCCGATACCGGCGGAGAGAGCGAGACGCATGATGTAAGGAGTCTTCCATGTCGTCCTCCAACACTCTGTGAACTCTGTTTTGTCTGCTTTCGCTATTCCTCCTTCCACCATCTTTGTCTTGATCTCTTTCTCACACACTATGCCTGTTAATATGTGATGATGACATTACACAAAAAAACTAGAAATGTTAAAAATATATACATATAAGTATATCGAGAAACGAGATTCTGGAAGCATCCGTCATTTAAATCTTTTGAGATTTCTTTCCATTGAAAGACACTACTATTATATAGATCGGGACAAAACAGCATAGTGTTAATAAGTTAAGAAACAAAAGTCAACCTTTGAAGTTTGAACAAGATTTCGAGTCTCGCTAGATGTTTAAATTATTCAAAAATGTGCGGTGTTAACACACGGATGGAATCTAAAAACACAGTCAAATGTGAATGTGACCGAGAGAGGATAGAAGATGAGATGAATTGGATAAGATTTAAGATTCTGCTAGCTGTAAAAGTTCAATAGTGGGACCCGGATAACCTAATCTCCTTTGACTATCTAAAATTGGCCTTTACAGAATCTCAATAAACAATTCAATTATAGATAGAAATCAAAATAAATTAAAAATTAATATAGATAGCTTAAATTTTGAGAAATACATACACATGTCCCGTTTCTACGTATCTTAATTTTTTAAGTACATGTATGATAATTTATTAATACTTTTACTGATTATTTTTTTGAAAATTTCTGTGAAATGTCCTTAAACGTACTCAAAATTAATGACACGAATTGATAAAAATATTTTGATCTTATTACCCTAATCACATGATTTGATTCTCTCTTGACAGATACTACTACCAAAAAGATATCCTTAAACACTTATCTGTTGACTCTTGTATTATCGATGGTGCAAATCGAAAGGGTCTAAGAATATCTTTAACACGAGTATATAGTTTCATAATTAAAACAGCAACAAATAGGAAATATGAAAAAAGAAGAATGAGAGAAGATATAAGAGATACATTATCCAGAAACTTTACGAAATTTGTCTGAAATTGTAATTTTATCATCATTTATAAATATATATATATATATATATATACAATTTATTTAAACGAAAGTGTCTATATAAACAAAATAATTTCCATCAAATATAATTTGATGGGCGTTATTTTTTTCCAAATTACATCAGCAAGATTTACACAGTAGGAAAAAAAAACTTACCTTGTCAATTAACACTATGATCATAATCTTCCAAAACTCATTGATTTTCTTTTAACAATCTTTCGAAAGATGTTTACGTTTCAGCTGATAGTTTTTACATACAGAAACACCCGGACGTTTTCCAAAACTCTAATCGGTTACCTTTGTAAAAAACTCTTACAGAGTTTTGTTATTTTTTGCTTTTTAAACAATCTTCCAAAAGATGTTTAGTGTTTTCAGCTAACAGTTACAAAACAACAATAATAAGTTGAGTCTAATGTATTTATAGATGAGACACTCAAGGTCGAAATGCTAAATTTAGAAGTAGAAAGATAAAGATGTAATAGTGACAGCTTGAAACAAGTGGTCTAATATCCAGCAATCAAGGATTAAGTTTTGGTAAACATCTGGGATCAGAACATTCACTGGAAAAATGGTAATGTTTGTGGTTGTGTTTTCTTCTTCACCCGGTATTTAAGCAACTGTATCTCCTAAAGTTATGGAGTGTTGATAGTTATAAACTGCAATGGCCAGACTTAGCTATTATTGGATTACTTGTCTAACATATGTAAGTAATAATAAATTGAATTACTTGTCTAATATAGAAATAGTCTTAAGTCACTGTCTCTTTTGTTCTTATCTTATCACCCTCTCACTTTTACTTGTCGAATATATGCAGTTTATTTTGGGTTTAGAGCAAATTGTGTGTGTTTTCTCGCCACTCCATATGTATGGTTTCTCATTCTATACCTCATGTCATTTATTTTGCATTTGTCGGTCATTATTTCATATTTGGGAAATACACAAATGATGGGTTTATTAAGTTTGGACGACCAATTGTGATGCCTCTTCTCAGAGGTCTCCTCCTTCACTAGGATCAAAAAATTTGTGGATTGGATTGGAGTAAGGTTGCAGCAGGCGTACGTAGGCAAAGATATCAGAGTGAGGTATAAACCGGGTAGAGCCCAACAAAACTTCATCAAAAAAAGCCATATCTATGGGATAATTAGTCGTGAATATTCAATATTAATCATCATAATTAATCCAAGCTTAGTGATGCGCATGTGTAAAACTTATTAAGTGTTGGTTGATTTGGCTATTGCTAATCATCATATCTCTCATACTGTATGTTCTTAAAGTATAACATAGACTAGATTCTGACCCGCTTTAAAACGCGAATTATGTTTTTTTGTTATTTAATTTATAAAACCGACAAATAAAAGTATTGAAATGTTAAACCAATAGATTAGAAATTATGCCAAAATTTTTGATTTTTTTATCCTTTTTATAAGAGAAAAATTAAGTGGTTTATATTTCTCTATATATATAATGTTCTAAATTTTGTTATGCTAAAAATTTCAAAATATTTAACTTTCCATTATCAATATAATTTGTAACCTTTTAAAACCTACATCTATTTTCAATATATATTTCTAGAATTTGTTTGCTTCCTAAAAATTAGGATAATTCTTAACCAAAATTGTAGGATCATCCATGTATGTTTGCATAGCCTTTCTATCTGTGAGAATGATTTCTAGTGGTTCAGAAAGTTGTATATTGAATTTCTTCAATGTGTGAATAATCTTAACTTGAATGCACCAACTTGTTTTGAATGAAGTTCAATTTTGAAAAATAAGCACTGAGGTTCTATGGCTTTTTAGTGATTTGAATTGGTGTTAGATATCTATATTTGTAAGAAAAGCTCAAAACAACTTGTAGAATAAGTTTGAAATCTCTACAAAATGGAAAGCAAATCTAAAATTATGGCAAATTTAATTATTAATAAATGTTTAAAAACTTAATTAACTAAATAAATGGTGAACAAATTTCTTAAACTGTTTTTGAAAAGATGGAATAAAATTAATGTATTAAAAATGTAACTAATATACTCTACATAAAAATAGCAAAAACAGGAAATGAATAAAATAAGAATATTTATGAAAACGTTAAACGAAATTTTTTGGACCTAACAATACAAATCTTATTTATTATTTTTTCAGTGTAAGCAAATCGTGGATTGTGTATTTAAAATAGATATTGTTTTAATTTACACTATTTTTCTCCAAAATATATGTTTACATATTTTTTAGAATATAACAAACCATATATTTGGGCTTAAGAATTTAAACAAACAATGCATGAGTTCAAAATTGTGAATAGTATAATAATAACAATTATTTATTCTATTTTGGTTTCAAATGACATACCAGATGTGAATTTTAAAATATATAGGGACGATAAATAGTATACTTGTTAGTCATGTATTTGGGTATGTAACGTATTATTTATTTGTTACATATATTTAGTTTTTTTTACTAAAATACATCATTTATATTATAAGATTCAAAAGGTATGTCATATTAACGTTAGGAAGGTTAAATAATAATAGTAAGGGAGGAAAGGAGGGTTAAATAATATATGGGGGATTAGATACTACTAATCTAACGGCTATTCATTTTTAAGTAGATAGTTTAAGATGTCATTTTTTAGTTTTCAAATATTATCTTAATTAGATTGAGTTATTAGGTAGATCCAAACTTAAATAACAGCAACATATTTAATAGGTCCAAAACAAATATGCCATGGTAATTTTAAACAAAACTCTATTTTAACAGAGTAGATACCTGGCTTGCTATAAAATAGAGGTGGAGGGAGAATGATTAAAAATAAAAAACAAAAAGGATAATTGTCAAGAGAGAAAATAGGTGGTGGAGGGAGAATGATTAAAAAAAGAACTAAAAGATTGTATTGTCAAGAGTGGGATTTGAACCCACGCCCTTTCGGACCCGCACCTGAAGCGGGCGCCTTAGACCAACTCGGCCATCTTGACTTATGCAATTTAATTTCATAAACGATTATATATTAAATGATAGATTTAAATCCTTTTCTCTTGCGCTTCAACCCTAATTCGAAAATTATGAGGAATGCGATTTCGATTTATTCGGTTTCATTATCCTCTCTCGTTATCGGAGGGAAAACTTTAGTCTCATCTTCACTCTTTCAAAATTCTGATGAGAAGGGTCTCGATGAGGGGGAGCGATTTGGGATTCACGATGAGAAGGGCCTCGATGCTTTCAACTCAAGAGCTAAATACGGAAGCGTCTCAGTCTGATTCCGGCGAGATACACATCTTACCTGGTCCTAAGTTTTCCGGCAAAGCCACGACGATCCTACGCCGGATGCTCTCGGAAAGGAAAATTCGCAGGTTTTTTCAAGCCTATTTTTGTTCCTTTTCGTTTATGATTCCATAAAGTCTTAAGCTTTCAAAAAAAAAAAAAAAAAAAAGTCTTAAGCTTTCGTTGAGAAATTCACCTGCAACATGTTCTAGCTTTCAGGTAGAAAGAAAGAAAGAGCAGCCTGACAAGACACTACAAGGTCTTTGCATTACTGGGAGATTGAAAGAAGCTGTTGGGCTGTTATGGCGTAATAGCGGGTTACAAGTCGAGTCCAAGACTTACTCTATGCTGTTACAGGAATGCATTCAAAGAAACGAATACACTAAAGGGAAACGAGTACATGCTCACATGCTTGTTGTGGGATTTGCTCCGAGTGAGTATTTGAAAGTCAAGTTGTTGATACTCTACGCCTTGTCAGGGGATCTTCAAACAGCTGGGATTCTCTTTCGTGGTTTGCAGTCTAGAGGTTTGATCCCGAGGAACGCAATGGTATCAGGGTTTGTTAAAAAGGGTCTTGAACAAGAAGGGCTTTTTATGTATTACGATATGAGATACTGTAGTATAGTTCCGGATCAGTATACTTTTGCTTCTGTCTTTAGAGCGTGTTCTGCGTTAGCGTCGCTGGAACACGGGATGAGAGCTCATGCTATCATGATAAAGAGTTGTCTTAAGCCTAACATTATAGTCAATAGTGCTCTTGTTGATATGTACTTTAAGTGCAGTAGTGTCTCTGATGGGTACAGAGTGTTTGATCAGTTTGCCATTACAAACGTGGTAACGTGGACCTCGTTGATGTCTGGATATGGGTATCATGGACAAGTTTCGGAGGTGTTAAAGTGCTTTGAGAAGATGAAGGAAGAAGGTTGCAGACCAAACTCTGTTACGTTTTTGGTGGTTCTCACTGCTTGTAGCCATGGAGGTTTGGTTGAGGAAGGTCGGGAGCATTTTGATTCTATGAAGAGAGATTACGGGATTGAGCCCGAGGGACAACACTATGCAGCTATGGTTGATATCTTAGGGCGTGCTGGTAGGCTCCAAGAAGCGTACGAGTTTGTAATGAAGTCACCGTGCAAGAAACATGCTCCGGTATGGGGTTCTTTACTTGGGGCATGCAGGAACCATGGGAATGTGAAACTGCTAGAGCTCGCAGCTACAAAATATTTCGAGTTGGATCCAACCAACGGTGGGAATTACGTGGTGTGTGCCAATGGATACGCGAGCTGCGGATTGTTGGATGCTGCCTCAAAGATCAGGAGGAGAATGGAGGATGCAGGAGTTAAAAAAGATCCAGGTTATAGCCAGATCGAATTGCATGGTCAAGTTCATAAGTTCATGAGGAATGACACGTCTCATAGACTCTCTGGAAAGATACACAAGAAGGTCCAAGAGATGACTTCTCTGTTCATGGATGTTGACTCCTATCCATTTGACTTGGACAGTAGTTGTCCTCTTTGATAGATTGGTTTGTCATCTTATCTTTGATTATGTGACCAAAAGAACTTGCAATTAGCTGACAGAGAGATCTGTGTCCAATTGAGTGATGTAGCTGTTTCTCTCATATCGAACCCTGTGATGATGGAGAAGTTTCCAGTGCTAGGCTCCTGAAAATCTTTCGTGGTTCAGATGCAAGTTTTGGTTTTAATGGCTAGCTAACTATTAGTTGCGAGCATTAAGTTTATGGATTTAGCTGGAGACTGCGGAAGTTAAGATAGATCCATGAGCACATAGATCCAGTACAGAACATAGCACCTTTTTTATGCTTCAATGTGTTAAACAAAAGAAAAGGGTATTTACATCATAGAGTCTTGTCCACCCATTGTCTGTATTGTTCCTTCAAAGAAGAACAACTTGTCTTTGGGTCATTAGATTACTAGGTTAAAGAAATATTCTTAAATACATTAGATATTATCACAATATAAACACAGATTAAATATGCTTAGACATGAAAAATCAGTTCTCAATTGTGAAAAAATCAATTTGTAAAATAAAAGTATAGATTAATTAATAACCAAATCGTTTTATATTATTATATTTAAAATCACACATTTAGCTAAAATAATCATATAATGATATTTAACTCAATCTTTTTCACTTTATACCACTGAGTTTTAAGACGATTTAAAAATTATAAAGAAATAAAATTGTTACATTAACCAATTATTATAATTTAAATATTTTGTAAAAATGGATTTTAAAGAAGAATTCAAACACTATGATGATAAAACAGTAGTGATATGCTGGTAAGCTATATAAGATATTTATTTATTTAAACAATTGATGGAATAGTATGCTATTTTAAAATTATTGTTAAAACTAATATAACTAATTATTATAATTTAAATATTTTGTAAAAACTAACATGAAATAAGAATCCAAACACTGGCTTAAACACTATGGCTTTGATTGGCAAATGTGATGATTAAACAGTAACAATATATTGCATAAGTTAAAGGACAATTCTCTCAAATAATTCTTTTTAAAATTTTTTTTTTTTTTTAAATTATCATTAGTATAACTAATTATTATAGTTTAAATATTTTGTAAAACTTGATACGAAAGAAGAATCCAAACACTAAAAATGAGATGGAGATGAAAATAAATGAGAGCAAAAAGGAAGTTTGTTTATACATTGAAGGGTCTCAGGTGAGCAGAATCAATTAGATCGACTCTCACTATTTATCCCTAAGAAGTTACACAACAACAAACCAAAACCAAACAAACCAAAGTGGAAGAAGCTACCACATCTAATTGCTTGTAGCAAGGACTCTTAATGTACAACTACAAAGCCAATCAGAAATGCAGAAGCTAAAGCCACTGAGAAAAGATAAAACTAAAAAAAAAATGTCAAAGATATCTCATTTCTATTACCACCTTTCATATTTATTTTAATCACTTTTTATCTTTATTTTTAAGAGGAAAAATATACTTATAACTCTAACATTTATTAATTTAAGACATAAAAAGTAGAGTTAAAGAGTGACGTAGAGTTTTGGAATGTAAAATTTAAAATTTTAATTAATCTAAAAGTATTTTACCTCTTAAAAATGATATTTTTGAAAATATCTCTTTAATGAAAATAAAATGAATAATGATAATAATAATGCGGTAGAAATTTTTTCCCAGAAATAAAAGAGTCTTTAAGGTTAAGGAAAAAATCAAGGCAGTAGAGAGTGAAATGTTCAGATCAACTTCATAGGCAAAGCTAGATAGATATAGTGAGCACCAACACCTTAAACCAGAGGATAGTAACCTGAGGCAGAGTCTGTCGAAAGAACAGCTGCTCATCTGGAATGTTAAGACACTAATATACACTAGAAAGAAGATTACCAATAGAATCCTCTATCAGAGTAGGCGCAAAGACAAGTTTCAAATCATCACAATAACAGGAATATTCTTGAGCAAGCTCAAATCTTTATTATTGATCTTCATCATAAGAAGTCATAACAAACAGAGGCAAACGTTTGTCCTCATTTGGAGAAGGAGCAAAAGGAAGAAGCCTACGACTCATTTGGTACGTTTCTGGTGAATAGCGACCTCACCTTCATTAGGGAAGAAACCCATGAGCCTGCCCGCCGAGTTCTGGTACGCATACATGAACCCTCCCATGAGCCCGATCAGTCCTCCCGTCACCATCGACGGTCCTTTGATCCCAGGCTTAATCCCTACACATTCCCCAAATCAATCAGCCCACATTCAAAGATAAGAGAGAGAAATTGAGAGAGAGAGAGAAGTGGACCTGATAGATAGCCGACGGTGACGGAAACGCCGGTGATGGTGGAGAAACGGAGGTAATCGAGGACGCTGAAGTTTCCGACGACTTTTGTGAATGGAGGGTTCCGATCAACCACGGGGTATTGGGGCTTCTCCAATGCAGTGATGTCAGTGTTCATCTTCTTAGTTGATCAAATCTACAAATTCTCTGATCTGAATCGAATCTGTTTCTTCTCTCTCTCTCTCTCTCAGGTTATTCGATTTCCAACAAAACCAGGGAGGAAAGACTCTGCTTTGTTTAGAGGCTCTCTCTCAGGCCCATTTGTTGGGCTGAATGGGCCCATTTAAGGAAGCCACTGCTCTTTAGTCCAAAAACAATCATTGTTTATATCAACTAGTATATAACGATATGAAATTCATTTCACCTTATGTTAGAAAAATTCTACCTACATATCTGTTTTAATATTTTTGTGATCAAAATTGATTAAATTTTATTTTGGATATTTGTTTTACACTTTTGTCTTTATATATTTATGTTTAACGTTCAATTTTTTTTTAAAAGTATTTTGATTCAGGTTAAAACTTTTTCTCTTTTACTATATGCTTTTTGCCTCGTGACAAACCATTTGAACACGGTCGTGTTACGTGTGACGGACATTCATAGATGTGATCGTTAACGAACGAGATGTTATTTTCCCGCAAACATATAATGTTCAACCATTTAAATGCGGACAGTCCAATTAAAAGCCTTCTTATAGATTGGATGGTAGTGTTAAGCTCGAGAGCCAAGAATATATAACCAATCAGTTACTTTGTTGCAACTCTATTTCAAACGTCTAACAAATCGCAACTACTTGATTCTCTTCTACTGAAATCAAGCTCTAACCGTGCCTTAACTAGAGATCATCAAGCGAGTCTCAGTTAAGCCTTCAACGTATAAGGACTGGACCAAAGCATACCAGTTTTCACATTTGTAAATTGTCACTTGGAACCATCAATAACACCTAACTTCAAAAGTGTTGAAACTTGATTTGCAACCATAAAGATCCAATATATAACACCAAGTTTAGTTGCGGGTGGTCATCTAGTAAATACTCCCTCAGTTTTTTTTTATATATATATTTGACGTTTTAGGATTATGCACACATATTAAAAATATTTTTTTTTCATTTTCTAAATAAAAATATTATTAATTGTTTACATAACCATAATTCAACCAATAATAAAATAGAAATTATAATATCATTGGTCATCTAACACTAGTTACTATAAATTTTACGTAGAAATTTGAAAACGTCAAATAATTTGAAACAAAAAATTTCTCTAAAACGTCAAATATAAAAAAACGGAGGGAGTATATAATAGTGTATTGAATATCTAATATATTAAAATAAAGTCCTATTTTTTATCTACTTACAAATAGTCTAGGTTGAACCATTACATTTTTTTAATTTTCTATTTATTCTCCTACAACTAACTTAATTATTATTAAATATATATTATATCTAACCAATTATCTTAATACTTTCAAAATAAGATATCTAAAAAGATATTTAAGGTATCTTTTCGTAAGATTAGATTTTAATAATATCTTTTAATATCTTTTATTTAAAATGTAAATATACATTTTTTTGAAATAATAAAGTCATTATTAATATTAATTATATTTAAAACGAAAAATTATTCATTATTCATTTATATAATAAAAAATCTATAATATTATATATATATAATTTATATTCATAACTAAATTACTACACCAAGCAATAAATATAAAATAACTTAATTCATTAATTAACTATTTATAAGTTATAAAATAACAGAATAAATTATATTTATGAATTTTACAACATACTTCAACTTATTAAACAATATTAAAATATGATATATGAACTAATAAATTATTTCATAAGTTAATATACATATTTAAATTAAAATATTAAAAATAATTAATATATTTTTCATGTATGAGACGAGTATAATGACAATAGTTAATTTGTATAATAATGTAGACAAAAATTATAATAATAATGGATTGATATCTCTCTCTCTTTCATTATTACTGACATAGATAATAGTTAAAGAGTACTGACTGATTCAAATACACGGAAAAAAAGTTTTGATTGTGATTGACATTTTTTATCATGACTCGTATTATCTAATATATGAATCAGGTTATATAAATTAATTATCTTATTTTTATAAAATTATATTAATACAAATTTTATTTTTATTATAGATATATTTCAAAACAATTTTTATAAAAAGATACACATTTATAAGATTTTTAATTTTGAGTAAATAAGTATTTGAATAAAAGTTCATCTCGCTTTAAAAAATACAGGTCAAAATCTAATAAAAAATATTAAAATGCGGGTGGAAAAATCTAATAATAAACATTAATATTTGATTAAAATCTAATAAGAAACATTAAAATGCGGGTCAAAATTTATCTCACATTCATGTATTTATTTCTAATTTATTATGTATCTTCTCAAATATTGATCCATTTCGTTTACAATACGGGTCAAAATTCATCTCACATTCATATATCTATTTCTAATTTAGTATGTATCCTATGTAATATTGATCCATTACACTTACAATAAAATGATAAATTAATTTGATTAACTTTTGTAAAATAAGAGCATAACATTCACAATATATATCCACCATTTATCTAAATATTCATAAATTAAAATACTTTTGCCACCCATAGGTTCAACCAGTAGTCGGGTCTCAAATTTTAACGTATTTTGCAGATTTTATAAAAAAAACTAAATAGCGAGTTTAAAGAAAAAAATAAATCGGACTCCATATAAAGTCATCAGTTAGTCAGTTTAACCGCGGGTCCGAGTCGTGACCCGAAACACTGGATATAACGCATCATTTGTAACATTTAAATGTAGATACATAATCAAAAATGCAAATTTATTTCATATAATTTGGTTTGTGTCGAAAATAATCCCGCACTTTGAAAGGGCGGATCAAAATCTAATATTCTTTTAAAATCTAGTTATGATTGAATGACACTTTAAATTTGATATATCTCTCTCTCTTTCATTATCACTGACATAGATAATAGTTAAAGAGTACTGACTGATTCAAATACACGGAAAAAAGTTTTGATTGTGATTGACATTTTTTATCATGACTCGTATGAGAAATTCATTATCTCTAAAAGATATAACATTAATCTTTTTTTGAAAAGCAAACGCAGGGTTTGAACATGGCAAGCGCAGACCAACAGGAATCGAAATTCAAGAACATGTACCTAACGATACCCTTTTGGCTGAAGTTAAGTTCCTAGTATAAAAAAAAGTATAAAGACCAAGCATTATCGAAGACAAGTATAAGTCGATATCAAGTTGACGGAAGATGGTAGGGTGGCAACCATTCAAAAACAAGAACAAAGCACTCAATGAGTACATAGATCATTGCCAACGTAACCTAAACCAACTTAATATAAAATAGATCATTAGTTCCGAAATAGTTAATACTAATATATGATCGCATTTGAACCTTACATATTACATATCACCATCCCCTACAAAACTCCGTAAAGAGCATGCGTACCGAGCTAACAAAAGGTTATACGTACATATTTATAATTTAAAACAAAACAAAAAGATGGAGAGGAGCAGTTTTATGAGTTTAGAGACGCAGAGACGTGTCAACGTCATCGTATCTATCAATCCCAACCACCTTCTTCTCGTCTTTGTTTGGCCAGTGATGACAAAAGCTAGGCTTTTCAATGGAATCAGAGGTGGAATGAGGGTATAAGGAGAGGGAGAGGAGCTGCTGTGACGAGCTTGTTTGAGAGTTTAGAGGTAGAAACTGGAAGAAACCAAAACTCACGGGTTCCCTGCTGTAATATTGTAAGACGTTGTTGTCTTGGTGGTTAGGTTTAGGGTTAAGAAGCTCTCGTTCAGCTCTTAACTCTCGTGCTCTCTGAAGTTGTCTGAATCTTTCTTGAAGCAAAACGATTGAGGACTGGATTACCATTTGTTCCTTACGGTCTCTTACCATTGAACTCATGACGTGCAAAGTATAATAATAGTAATGATGGTAATGGTATGAGTCGTGGAGTGTGTGTTGCTTTAGGGTTAGGGGTCATGTTACGTGCATCATCCCTATTTATATAAGGATGAAAATGGTCGACATTCTTATTATTTAATCTGCATGAGAATATTATAAATAAATAAAAGATATGTAGGGTTGTTGAGTAGTTCGATGAAATTCCAAAAGGAAGAGAATCAGGAGTAAAGTGGGAAGAGAACAAGAGGAAGAAGGCAAAAGGGACAATCTAAGGATTGTAAAAAGAGAATGTATTATGTGTGAGTGGATATTTGCATATTTGAATATTTTTAAAAAGCAACAAAAAAAGTTGGCCAAAGTAGAAGATGGTTGGGAGGAAAATGACAAGAATAATGTTTGAAGGGAAGCACATGGATTGGTTTGTTTGGATGATTATTGAGTTTTATAAACACACTCCCCCCTTTTTTCATGCTTCCCACTTGCCTCCTTCTAAGGGCTCTTTTTGCAATGGAAACCTACTATTTCCCACGAATCTAGATTCTTTATATATTATTGTCAATGCTAGAATTGAATCTATAATATATATATATATATATATATATATATATATATATAGTCTTCATGTTAATGGTTGAACTGAAATCGTATACATAACCAATTTCTCAGCCCTGGGTTGTCAAGGTAAATACATAAATTAATCATGCGTATGTCATGCAAGGATATGCTCACATGCATAACCATTGATAGCTAATATTCATATATATATATATATATATATTCTATATTCAAGAAACTCAAATGAGATTATACTACTCCTGGGAAAGAAAAGTGAATAAGAAAAGGGAGTGACAAAAGGGTTTAGGAGAGATTTTGGTGGCTTGGGAGATGGTGAAATGGAGCCACTTCTTTGTCTCTACATCAAATCTTCTCGGTGGAATTTAAAGTTATGTTATTGGCATATATAATTTAAAATGAAACACACTTTAAAGATGAGTGTCAAAAGTTGTTAATGGTTTCTATAAATTAGTTGATCCACTTTTATTTTTTAACTTCTTATGATTTGGCAAGTAGGAAAAAAGTATATAAAACTGGTCCTATACATTGGAAAAAAAGACAAAAGGAGTTCAGGAGTAGGGAATAATGATATCAGCATGTAATAGAATGTGTTTTGATTGATAAATAATTGTGAAAAAGACCACTCGTTTTTACTCAAAGACATTCTCTCTCGATCTCCTCATTTTCTCTCGAACCAAATGCTAATCTACGCTCACTTCCCATGATGAAAAACATTCATGCATGATGAAAAACTCCATGCATGGCCTGTCCAAAAAAGTAGTTATTGTGTTGAGTTTAACTTTTTCCAAACTTATATTACTATAATCTATAAATCTGAATATTAGAGCCTTAACAGAGTGTAATATATGTGGGTTTTGATAATTAAGACCCTAATTACTTGAAGAAAAATGTAAAAAGAATGGGATATGTGCAAATGCACTCTGAACACATGTCCATAGCCGGTATTGGCATGTACATACTCATAAAGCGTAAATGTATAGAGCCATAACAACCTTTAATACTATCATTCTCCACACAATGTAACTCTCTTGATTTTGATTAGTTAGGTATAGATGGTAAATGTCATTGTAACAGTTTCAAACAAAAATAGGCGAGACAGTATAGCTAGAAAATGGAGCGGGGGTTGAAAAGAAAGAAGTGGACATGGGGATATAAAGTCTGAAAGGCACATCAAAAGTGGTGGGAGCAAAAGTTTGTCGGCAAGTAATTGGAATGTAATGGCATGCATACACCAAAGCTGAAGATGCTACGACGTTTAGGATTTGGATTTACATTGTTTCACTCTTTAGTGTTTCTGCTTCGGTATCTGCGATATTATCGATAATGCTCTGATTTGATGATAACCCCAATTAGATAGATGGTTGTAACATAATTATAATTAAGTGGGATCGGATGAGACAAAACATAAAATGTCTTTAGATTAGTTGAGAGAGATTAGAGACAACGCGTGCCTATTTCTTCTACTCCCATTACAACCACTCCACGTAAAAATAAATATGTTTTTAACATTTTTTTTAAATGTTACCCTCCATGTGGTACTTAATTTACCCTAGACATTCTAACTTTGGATACCAAACCTTTCTTTTTTGTCCTTACGATCTATGCCAACAGATTCGCTACTTGTATGATTATTCATTTCAACATTTGAGTTCATTGTTAGACCCCTCCTCGGGACTAATATCAAGACTATAACCCATCATATGGATGGGCAAGTACATAAAAATATCATATTAACACCCACACAAGCTGAGGAGGTTTTGTAATGTGCCTACTTCCACGAAACATATAGTAGATACCTGACTAGACTTATAGTATTACTCAACTAAGAAATACTATAGTTTGACATTAACCATTTTGTAGCATTCAATCAGATATACACATCTCTAACTCAGATTCAAACATGAATGTTAAAATGGATTCTAAATTTGTAAGGTTTTTACAGTTCTTATGTATGATTGAAATCGTTTTATCAGATTTGAGATTAACGAATTTAAATGGGATACAATATTTATTGATTTAAAGGGTTTTAATTAGAAATAAATGAACTATGTTACACCAAATTTTGTTTTAATGTGTTGGGTTTTCCTCCTTAAGCCCAATTAACCTTAGCCCAAGAAGAAGAAAAATCAAGAAAAGCAAAGAAAGAAAAACAAGAGAGAAAACACTTGTAAGAGAGAGTTTCCTAAAATTTCATCTTTGTAATAAATCCCTTTCCTAAATATTAAGAGTCTTCTTCTTAAGCTCTTAGTTGTCTAAATCCCATCTTCATCTCACGAAGAATATTGGGTAATTTTCCCAACAAGTGGTATCAGAGCAAGGTTCAAACATATGCTCAAGATCTCGTGTGATTCAAGATGGAGGCTACCGTTACCGTTGAAGGTGACATGTTCAAACTCACGACAGACAACTACTCTTATTGGAAACCGATGATGGAAGACCACCTTTATTGTAAGGATTTACACGAACCCATCATCATGGAGGAGAAGCCGGAAGGAAAGGATGACAAAACATGGGAAGTACTAAACCAAAAGGCGGTTGCTGTAATCCGTAAGTACATTGACCGATCTCTCTTTGAACATGTATCTACCTATACAAATGCTTATGAATTATGGACAAAGCTTGAGTCTATGATTCAAAAGAAAACGCCTCGAAACAAAGCTCTTCTTGTCCGACGGTTGGTAAAGTTGGAGTACAAGGATGGCCAAAACATGATGGAGCACTTGAATAATTTCAAGGGACTCGTAAATCAGCTTAACAAAGTTGATATGAAGGTTGAAGATGAAATGCAAGCCCTTTTACTCCTTATTTCACTACCGGAGAGTTGGGACACACTAGTTGTCACTCTAAGCAATTCAGCACAGGAGGGAAAACTTACCATGGACACCGTCAGTGATAGCCTTCTAAATGAAGAAGTCCGGAGGAAGGAACGAGACTCGAGTTCTTATTCAGAAGCCAACATTGTTGATAGAAGAGGTAGAGAGGAGACTCGTGTTCACAACAGAAGCAGAGGACGAGACCAATCTCGAAGAAGATCCAAGTCACGAACAAGAGTAACCTGCTACTATTGTGGCAAGCCGAACCACATGAAGTCGGAGTGTCGGTTTTTCAAGAAAGATCAACAAGCAGGTAATATTAAACCAGACCGGTTCAATCCTCCGAAGAAGCATGAAGACAAGACTACCACCATTGTTGAAGACCAGAGCAAAGATCTATATCTCGTTGGAGAATGTAATCTTAGCTCTGATGATAGCTCATGGATCGTTGATTCTGGTGCTTCTTTTCACGTCACCCCTCATGGAAGCTTCTTCACAACCTACCAAAGTGGTGACTTTGGTGATGTTCAAATGGGAAACCAAGGAAGAAGCAAGATCGTTGGAAAGGGGGATGTTATTCTTACATCAAACACTGGGTGTAAGATAGTTCTTAAGGATGTGAGACATATTCTCGATATGAGACTCAATCTCATATCAACAGGGAAGCTTGATGATGCCGGTTTTGATAGCCACTTTGGCAGTGGCAAGTGGAAGCTAACCAAAGAGAGTTTGATCATGGCTCGAGGAACAAAACAAGGCTCATTATACGTAACACAAGCCAAGCTTTGCAAGGAGGAAGTTAATGTTGCAAGCGACGACATGGATACATGGCACCGGAGACTTGGGCATATGAGTGAGAAAGGTCTTAATATACTTTCTCGCAAGAAACTTATTCCTGATATGAGAGGTACGTATCTCACACCATGTCATCATTGCTTAGCCGGAAAACAACATAGAGTCGCTTTCCGAAGATCTTCTACACCCACGAGAAGGAAGCATATTCTTGATCTAGTGCATACTGATGTATGCTCCATGTCTGAGAAATCAAATGGAGGTGCATCATATTTCGTCACCTTTATTGATGACCATTCAAGGAAGGTATGGGTATACCTTTTGAAGACAAAAGATCAAGTTCTAGCTGCTTTCAAGGAGTTTGTAGCCCAAGCAGAAAGAAGTACGGGTCAAAAACTCAAGTGTGTTCGATCAGACAATGGTGGAGAGTACCGAGGTCCTTTTGAAGCATTTTGCAAAGCTCATGGAATCAGAATGGAGAAGACACCACCAAAGACGCCACAATTGAACGGGCTTGCTGAAAGAATGAATCGGACGATTACAGAAAGAGTTCGGTGCATGCTCTCTCACGCTAAACTACCCAAGCCATTTTGGGGAGAAGGTTTAAAGACTGCAATGGATATTATAAATCTTACACCATCAGTTCCTTTGGAAGGCGATATCCCGGAGGAAGTTTGGTCGGGTAAAAAGGTCTCCTACAATCATTTGAAGGTGTTCGGGTGTAGAGCATTCGTCCACATTCCTAAGGATGAACGAGCCAAGTTAGACTCTAAAACTAAAGAGTGCATCTACCTTGGTTCACCAAAGGATGATTTTGGCTATCGGCTTTGGGATCCAATTAACAGGAAAGTGATTCGGAGTAGAGATGTTGTTTTCTTCGAAGATCAAACAATCGAAGACATCAATAAATCAGAGAAACCAAAGCTAAGGGTTGTAAGGAGTGAAGATTCTCATAAGCCCCAAGATCATGAACAAGTGATGGAGGAGATGGCGAAGAGGGTCCCATCATGGATCTAAATGGTGATGAAAGCGAAGAAGAAGAGCAAATGGATCCAGAGGAAGAACATGAGCCAAGAAGATCTGGAAGAGAGACAAGACCATCTGTAAGATACTATCGAGATGAGTATGTGAATCTTACAGATGAGGGGGAGCCACAAAGCTATGAGGAGGCTATAGGAGACATTCACAAAGACAAATGGGTAGAAGCTATGCAAGATGAGATGCAATCCTTGCAAGACAATCACACCTATGAGTTAATGAAGCTACCAAAAGGAAAGAGAGCCTTGAAAAACAAGTGGGTGTACAAGTTGAAGTATGAGGAGAGAAGCTCAAATCCAAGATACAAAGCCCGATTGGTTGTGAAAGGATTCAACCAGAAGAAAGACATAGATTTTGAAGAAATATTTTCTCCAGTGGTGAAGATGTCCTCTATCCGAGTGGTTCTTGGTCTAGCTGCGGTCCTAGACTTAGAGATTGAACAACTCGATGTTAAGACAGCCTTTCTACATGGTGACCTCGAGGAGGAAATCTATATGGAGCAACCCGAAGGATTCAAGGTCCCAGGAAAAGAAGACTTGGTATGCCGATTAAAGAAGAGCCTTTATGGTCTCAAGCAAGCCCCAAGACAATGGTACAAGAAGTTTGACTCTTTCATGGTGGATCATAACTTCAAGAAAACCAAGAATGATCATTGCACTTTCATAAAGAGGTACGCAAGCGGCGACTTTCTCATATTATTACTCTATGTTGATGATATGCTGATTGTGGGCCAAGACCGCAACAAGATAGCCGCATTGAAGGAAGACATAGGAAAGTCTTTTGCTATGAAAGATTTGGGGCAAGCGAAACAGATTCTTGGAATGAAGATCACTCGGGACAGACCAAATAAACTTTTATGGTTGTCCCAAGAACGATATATTGAAAGGGTGTTGGAGAGATTCAACATGCACAAAGCAAAGCCAGTAAATACTCCACTTGCTGGACATTTCAAGTTAAATTCAGAACAAAGTCCAACAAGTGAGAAGGAGAAAGAAGAAATGAAGACTACCCCATATGCATCAGCAGTGGGCAGTCTCATGTATGCCATGGTGTGCACCAGACCCGACATTGCCTATGCTGTAGGAGTTGTGAGTCGCTTTTTAGCAAATCCAGGAAAGGAGCATTGGAAAGCAGTTAAGTGGATCCTACGCTATCTACGAGGCACAACGAAGAGGTGTCTATGCTTTGGCAATGGAAAACTTGAGTTGAACGGTTACACCGATGCAGATTGGGCTGGTGATAAAGACTCGAGAAAATCAACTTCAGGATTTGTGATTACCTTTGTAGGGGGAGCTGTTTCATGGCAATCGAAGCTACAAAAGTGTGTTGCCTTATCCACCACGGAAGCAGAGTATATCGCAGCAACGGAAGCATGCAAGGAGATGTTATGGATGAAGAACCTCTTACTTGAGTTGGGAGTAAAGCAAGACAAGTACAACTTGATGTGTGACAACCAAAGTGCTATTCACTTAGCAAAGAATCCAACATTTCATTCTCGCTCAAAGCACATTGATATTCGGCATCATTGGATACGAGAAGTTCTTGAAGGGAAGTTCATACATCTCAACAAAGTACACACAGATGAAAACCGGTCAGACTTTATGACCAAAGTACTACCGATCAAGAAGTTTGAAGATTGCTGCAAAGGCACCGGCATGACAACGGTTTCGGGCTAAGTCGGAAAGGGGGAGATTTGTTGGGTTTTCCTCCTTAAGCCCAATTAACCTTAGCCCAAGAAGAAGAAAAATCAAGAAAAGCAAAGAAAGAAAAACAAGAGAGAAAACACTTGTAAGAGAGAGTTTCCTAAAATTTCATCTTTGTAATAAATCCCTTTCCTAAATATTAAGAGTCTTCTTCTTAAACTCTTAGTTGTCTAAATCCCATCTTCATCTCACGAAGAATATTGGGTAATTTTCCCAACATAATGAGATGGTCACGAAGGCTTTGGACAAGCATCCAATTTAGATTATCCAAAAATAACTTATGCTTATCCTATGTAGTTAATTCCATATTTTATATACAAACTTTACCTAGGACCAAACTGTTTTGCCACACGAATTTGTTGTTTCACAAGTATTCCCTCGAACTGCCTGACGAAATTCCGACGAATTATGTTTTTCCGACGATATTTTTCCGACGACTTGTTTCGTCGGAATTTTGTAGGAATAGTCATATTCCGACGATTTTTATCGTCGGAATATCGCTGCTTTCTTGTAGTGGTATATTCATAGTTGGATAGTCACTTAAAAGGTTAAGTATCAATAATTTTCAGCCTATTTATACTGTTACAATCCGTTCCCCAATATTCATATATCATATATTTTTAAAATATCCATGTCTCCCTTTTATAGATGCATATCTTCTTGGAAATATATGTAAGTACTATGTTTATAAGATATCCAAATCTAATATGTAATGAAAAATTACAAATAATCCGAATCAGTAATAGAAACATTTTATATATTGTAGTTGGATTGAAAAAAATAAAGCAGAATCAACATTAAAATTTATGTCATTACTCTTTTAAGCGCTCTGCGATAATCATACGAATATATTTTTAAAATCTCAAATAGAACTTCTAATCTTTTCAGTTTCACAACATTTAAGAATCAAAGCAAGTTGGACCAGTGTAAAATAAGATAATAATATTTAGAGAACTCTTGCTATATAGTCTTATTAAAATCAAAATTAACAATTATTATATATATTATTTTTATATAAACATAAACATAGCATTTACCGTTAATTTTTTCTTTAAAATGAATTCCAGCTCTAAGTTATTTTTCATTTCAATATTTTAGTGTTATTTTATAGAATTACATATAAAAGTCAATATTTGTATTCTATCTTATGTGTTCCATTTCATAATATATATCAAATAGTCTAATTTAAATAGAAAAAATTCAAATCTATAAAGTTTAACCAATATATAATGCCGAAAATAAATATTTCTTTGTGTTTTTGTAAAGATTTTGTTGTTAAATATATTAAAAAAAATAAATTAAAAAATTAATAACTCTATAAATTAATAAATTACTATAGTTTCAACATTATTAATTTATAAATTTTAATGTATGTAAAGTTCTAAATTATAGACTTGAAGAGGGTGAAAATTAATGTTTTTGAGTTTAAAATCTGTAGCTTTTAAAAAAATAAAAAAATCAATGTAATAATATATTCAAACCAAAAGGCCTTACTTTACAGTAGAAGTTGAAGCTTTTCTAAACCATCTCTAATATTTATAACAAAAATACAATTTTTAAAATTATTAGTATATTTTGAAGATGTAGTTCTCTGAATATTTTAAAATATGTTCTCCTTATTTACAAATTTTTTAATAACTTTCTCCAATAATTTCTTAATGTTATAAATTATTTAATTTAGTATTTCTTAAATAAAAATAATGGCTTCAAATACAAATAATAAACATATTAAATTTTTAATCTTAATATGAGTGCATTTTTATTAAAAATATTTTAAACAATAAATTGAAATTGAAAAACTATTTTTAATTGTAATTTTTAAAATTTGAAAGACCATTCTGAAATAAAAAAATATGATTTTAAAACAGAGAAAATATTTTTTTAGCTTAGTTATAAAAAATAAAACTTAAAAGACTAATATGTAAATAAGTTTTCATTAATAAAAGTTATATAAACTTTATTTATAATAATAATAATAGATTAATTGAAACTGATTTTTCTCTGTGGTTGAGTTTTAGCATAAAAAAAGTTGTTAGGTAGAAGAGAAAGGAAAAACAATTGGGTAATTTTGAGCAGTTTTCACATAAAAAACGGTCGAGCACATTAATTTTTTGATTACGATTATGCTAAGCAGATTTGGAGGATTTCAGGTATTGCACATGCTACAATTGACAATCCAAATGCAGCACTGGATGAAAGATTACAGGCATGTTTACTAGTGAGTTCGTCAGCTAGGTACACTCATAAGAACCTTCGTGTATGGATCCTATGGAGATTATGGAAAAGTTGAAATAGATTTATCTTTTAACATAAATAAACGCATTGGAAGTCGATTCTCTTATATGCAAAAAATGATGTAAAATAATGGAAAGATGTGGGTATCCATCCTATGGGATCTATATCAGTCATAGATCATGGCAGAGTTTTGGAAATCAATAGAAGATGAAAATTGCCACCAATAGGTTACATGAAATTTAATGTGGATGGTTCTTATATAAATTCAGAGTTGATGAGTATTGCTGGATGGGTGATACGAGATGATAAGCGAGTGTATAATGGAGTTGTACAAGCAGTTGGAAGGAAAGTCGGAAATGTATGGAAAGTGAGTTACAAGCTATGTTGATGGCACTTCAAAATTGTTGGTCTCTGGGTTACGAAAATTGGTGATAAAAAGTGATCGCAAGAAAGCAATACAAATCCTCAATTGGATCAAAGAGATAACCCATAAATTGTGAATTATATACTTGGATAATGATTGAATCGTTGTGCTTTTTTTAAAGAGTATTTCGACCCTACTTCAAGCCTTGGATTACACGAAATCCCTTTGTAAGATAAGACAATCAAATTCACACTCTTATTCTAGAATAAGATACAAGAGAAACAAAAAGAGCTTTAATGCTCTATGTGTTTTTTTCAAAGTCTTTAATGATCTTTGAACAATGAATATTTTTCTCTCTTACTAACTAATAGTTCCTGATTTTTCTATCTCTCATTTTCCAATGTCTACATCTCTCTATATAGAGAATGAAGAGTTGCAACCAATAGTTGCAATGGTAAGTCAATAGTTGCAAATGTTCATGAAGATATGCAATGGTTAGTAAATAGTTACAATGATTAATCACCAAGGGGTGCAAACATCAATATGGTTGTTACCAAAGGTTGCCAATCATTAATAGTTGCAAGCTTTCAATTATATAGTTGTAATTGTTCATATAAACAATTGCAATGATTCATATAAAGCTTTGCACTCTTTCACTTATATATTAAAGTTTTGCCCCCTTTCACTTAAATATATAAGTCTTGCACATTTTCACTTAAATATATAAAAATTCTCTCCAATTTAAGTGAAATTATATATTCATTAAATAAATAATACATCTATCAAACTCATGCATAAATGAAATTGTTCGAAGAACTGAATTTTCATCTTAGTGTATTACACATTCCAAATGTCCGAGAATTAGGATATCCTATGGTTTGAATCCCTTAACCCATTTTGGGCACATGAAATAATACACACACGTGTTTCCACACTACTCTAAGTGTTATACTTAACACTATTATAAGCCATGTGTACCTATCCATTCATGAGCGCATACAAAGCCAAGTTCCAACTAATTGAAGCGGCATCACCTCACACTCATATAGGTAAATACTTTCAGTCATGCACCTGAAAATGCACTCTTTCAAAGTATTTATTAAGATTAATATTTCAACATATCCCTTCTTGCAGGTCCAAATACATACCTTAGAATGAAAAATAAATAAATGTACTTCAATCTTTAAGTGTAAGCTTTCCACATTGAATTCAGCCTCTAACGTTGTATTAGAGGGGAATTGGGTATCCCACCATTAAAGATTTCAAATGGACTTTAAACCCATCCCTTTAATAGACTTAATTACTAAGTTCCTAATTCCTTTCCTCAAATGATCAGCTAAATTTGGTTAATACCGAACAAAATCTATTGTAATCAACCCGTGAGTGATCAGCTCACTTACTGCGCTATGTCTAACGCTCAGGTGTCTAGACTTACCATTATACACTTGGCTATAGGCCTTAGCCAAGGTAGCTTGACTATCACAATGGTTAGAAATTGGTGATACTAGTTTCGGCCACAATGGAATCTCATACATTAAGTTTCTTAGCCATTCTGCCTCTTTACCAGCAGCTGCTAATACTACAAATTCCGACTCCATAGTCGAACTTGTAATGCAAGTTTGGTTCTTGGAAGCCCATGAAATGACACCTCCCCCAAGCAAAATCACCCAACCACTTCTAGAAGAATGATCTTCTATCTTGGTAATCCAACTTGCATCTCAATATCCTTCTAACACCGAAAGAAATCCGACATATGACAAACCATAATTAATGGTTCTTTTCGAATACTTGAGCACTCTTTTAAGGCTTGCCAATGTTGAGTACTAGGATTACTAGTGTATCTACTAAACCTTCCTACAACGTAAGCTATATTTGGCCTATTGCTCCTCATGGCATACATTAAGCAACCAACCACTTGTGAATACTCGAGTTGTGATATTGCTTTTCCAGTATTAGGCATAAGCTTCACATTCGCATCCATGGGGGTGCTCATTGGAGAACAATTCTCACAATTGAATTTCTGAAGTACCTTCTCAATGTAATGAGATTGCGTCAAAGATAGTCCTTTATTTTCACGTTTGATTCTAATTCCAAGAATCACATTCGCTTTCCTCAATTCTTTCATTGCAAAATTTGATAAAAATTCTTTTGTAAGCTCTACTTGTCTAAGGTCAGTACCAAAGATCAACATGTCATCAACATACTAGCAAATGATTACTCCGTTACCGGATTCATCAAATTTGCTATATAAGCACTTATCTGTTTGGTTTAACTTGAAACCACTTGATAAGACAACCTCATCAAATCTTTGATGCCACTACTTAGGTGCTTGCTTTAGTCCATATAATGATTTGATCAACTTACACACCTTATGTTTATTACGAGGCATAACAAAACCTTCTGGTTGTTTCCTATACATCTCTTCTTCCAAATACCATTTAAGAACGCTGTCTTAACATCCATTTGGTAAATCACAAGATTATTAATTGATACCAAAGCTATTAACAATCTTATAGAAGAGATCCTAGCAATTGGAGCATATGTATCGAAATAATCAATACCTTCTCTTTGTTTAAAGTCTTGAATAACTAATCGAGCTTTAAACTTGTCGATTGTTCCATCAACTTTCATCTTCTTTTTGAAGATCCATTTGCAACCTAAAGGCTTGCAACCGGGTGGGAGATCCGATTAGATCCAAGTATTATTTCCCATGATGGAGTCTATCTCATCATTTATTGCTTATTTCCAAAAAGCAACATCTTGAGACTTCATAGCCTCACTATAAGTTCATGGATCATTATCAATATGATAACAATATGAGTATTGGAAACCAATCTCATCTCTCGATCCTTCAACTAAATATATTTGGAAATCAGACCCAAATGATTTTTTAATCCTTCCTCGCTTGCTCCTACGAAGCATATGTGACATATTAGGAGACACAACAGTTTCATCTCCTTTACTAGTTCCACTTGAACTTGGAACCGAACTCTTTGGTATTGGTATAGACGAAAAACGAGTTTTATCAAATATTGCATCTCTTGATTCAATTACAATGTGAACTGCTATTGAATCATTACGTTATATTACATAAAACCTAAAGCCTTGGAATGCTCTGCATATCTGATAAAAATGCAATCAATACCTCTTTCTCCCAAAGTTTTAATCTTGGGTTGGGGTAGTCTTATAACTGGCCTACATCCCCAAACTCGAAGATAATTCAAGTTTGGTTTTCTCTTATACCAAAGTTCAAGGGGTAAGTTTGTTCTTTTTGTTAGGAATTCTATTAAATAAATAGTAAACCGTTAACATGGGTTCTCCCCAAAATCCGTCACTCAATCACGAGTAGGATAACATGGAATTAACCATTTCCTTTAGGTTTCTGTTTTTTTCTTTCTGATACACCATTTTTGTTGAAAATAATAGCTTCCTAAAACGCTCTGACAGCGCCCGTTATAATAGGTTCTACAATTTTAATAGCGGTTTTTGTGTTTGCTATATATAACTTTATAACAATAGCGACAATGTTTATGCAATTGTTAATATATATAATAACGTTGTACAAATGTTATTAAAACATATTAATTTGATTTTTCCAATAGCAAAGATAGCAAAACTTTTCGTGTTATTATTTAGTCTTTAAATTATTTGTAATTTTATTAATATTAATTACGAATTGATTTTATTTTTAAAAAATTACTAATTAATTCGAATATTTGAAATAAAAATAATTAAATTTATTGAAAATTCCATATGATAAACATCTTGTTCATACAAACCACAACACAAACATAAAAACTATAAATCTACCACCAATAAACCTTCACAGTCATCCCTAACATAAACACTATCATCATCAGAAGCTTCATCACCCAAATCATCTACTTTTTGGACATGCAAAGGTGTACCACCTAAATCCTCTTCTGTTTCCAGCTCATGATAACCTCTAGGTGGTGCTCTCATAACAACATACCAATTAGAACCATCATCTTTCCTAGAGTAGAAAACCTGTTTCGCTTGAGAAGGTAGAATGGATGGATCTTTCACATAGGCTGCTTGGTTCATGTGAAGGTTAACAAGAGTGAAATCATCTTCTTCCTTCACACCATTTCCTGTGTTGGCCCAGTTGCATCTAAACAGTGGCACTTTAAACATGTGATAGTCCATAAGCAAAATCTCCTTAATCACTCTATAATATGTAAGCATACCAGTGACTTGTCTCATATCTCGAGCACTTGGACTACACATGCTAAATGCTTCATAAGTTACTCTACTGTTTTGTGTCTTCAGCTTGACCGAATATGTATGTAACCGTTGCCCATTAATGATGAATCCTTTATGTGCTAAAGCAACATTTCGTGGTCCAGATGCCAACCATCTTATCTCCTTCGAATGACTATTTGTTGAGTCTGAATGAATCTGCCGCAGAGAAACAGAACATGATCATCAAGCTAGAAGCTAACAAATCATCAAAATATATAACCTCGAAAACCAATCATCAAGCTACAATCTAATCAGTAAACACAATTCTAAATCTGGACATGTTCATTAAGATACAAGCTTAGCAATCATCAAAAATAGAAGCTATCCATGTGAACCATTCGTCAACCTTCAAGCTAACCAGTCATGATAATAATAATAAAAAAAAAGATGGACTTGGAAACCTTTTCTTTAAGCCATTCTGCAAACTGCTCCGTATGAGTTTTCCATAAGAAAGTTTCATTTTTAACACAACGAGTATCAGTAGCTTGTAACTCTTCCAAATGCATCCTGATCTTACAGCAAACAACACTCTATGAAAAATGAAATTTTAATTACAAGTAGATGAAACAAAAAGAATAACTTACTCAAGAAAGGGATCCAAAGATGCCATATTCATTAGCACATAACAATGTGCAATGTCTCTATCTTTATCACCTCTATACCCTTCTGTAGAGGTGTCCTTTCAACCACCATTTTGTCAGCCTCAACATCTTCATTACAATTAACTAGTTCTTGAACTGGTACTCAATCTTTTAGGAACTCTAAGCAAAATGCAACGCATTCTCCAGCTAAATACCCCTCAGCCATACAAGCTTCTGACCTTGCATAATTCTTAACAAAAGCCTTTAGTGTTTTTATGTACCTATAACTCAGCCAAGTGATATAAATATTAGTCAAACATCATTACTGAAAATACATATATTGAAGAAGATGAGTAGATCAAACCTCTCAAAGGGATACATCCAGCGGAAGTGTAGTGGTCCTCCTAAACGTGCCTCTTTTGATAGATGTATTGGAAGGTGGAACATGATATCAAAAAGGGATGGAGGGAAGAAGCGCTCCAGTTGACACATAGTTTCCACAAACTTTGTCTCCATTGCAATAAGTTTCTCCGGGTCAGTGATGCGCTGACATAATCTGTTGAAGTAACTTCATAATCTGTTTATGGCTCTCCTAGGACCCCTATGTAACAAACCTCGTAATGCAGCTGGTAACAAGTTCTGTACTAGCACATAATGATCATGAGACTTTAAACTACCAATATTTGGAGGGTTAACTGAAACACTATTCCCAATATTACCATAGTAACCATCAGGACTTCTTAACTTAGATAACCTTTGGCAGAAAATGATCTTCTCTTTCTTCGATAACCAGTAGGCAGCTGGAGGTAAGTATGTTTTCTTTCCCCTCACCTTTGTGTGCAAGTGATTTCTGATTCCAATATCTTCTAAGTCTTTTCTTGCTTTCACCCCATCTTTTGACTTAACACTTTGCATCAAGAGAGACAATATAGCATCCAACACATTTTTTTCTACGTGCATAACATCAATATTGTGACGAATATGCAACTCCTAGCACATTAAACAAGAAACTGTTAGGCATATTCATATACAACAATCATATAATATAGATCAGTTACTATGTACTTTACCTTCCTTAAGGTAGTTCATAGAATATTGATCTCTTCTTCCACCGCCATAGATCATTTGATTCTTCATACTCTTCATCTTGAACCATCTCGTCAACTTCCAACTCCGGTCTTTTCCTCTTTTTTTTCCTTATCTAGAGGTCTTCCAAAATCATTCCTGAAAGCTTGTAGTGGCTCATATATCTCAGCGCCTGTTTGTATCCTATTCTCATTTCCTTCCTCCATAGTGTTGTCAAACCAAGCCTTTTTATATATGTAACGATGGCCATGCGATAGTCTCTTTCTATTTCCCATGTAGACAAACTTGCGGCTAAACTTAAGCCACCTAGAAGATGTATCCTTTCCACATACATTGCAGGCTTGTTTCCCCTTCACTTTACATCCAAACAATGTTCCAAAGGCAGGATAGTCACTGATACTCCAAAGCAGCAAGACTCTAAGTTTGAAATTTTCCTTCGCAAATGAGTCATAAACTTCAATACCCTCAGCCCACAAATCTTTTAAATCGTCTATCAGTGGTGCTAGGTAAACATCTATGTTATTACCAGAAGTTGTTGGACCAGGGATCAACAGAGTCAACATTATGTTCTCAGCCTTCATACACGTAGTTGGAGAAGTGTTATAGTTCACTAACAACATTGGCCATGTGCTGTTATTGGTGTTTTGCATGGAGAAAGGGTTTATCCCATCTGTAGAAATCTCAAGTCGAAGATTCCTTGGTTCAGCAGCAAAGTCTGGCTATTTATAATTAACTTGTGCCCAAGAGATAGAATCAACCGGGTGTCGCATTGTACCATCATCAGAAGCATTGGTATAGTGCCAACGCATATCTTTAGCCATCTTTTTTTGATTTAAACATCCTCCTAAATCTGTCATTGATTGGAAAATATCTAAGGACCTTTGCTGGAATCCCAACCTTCAGCTCATTACTGTGATTATCCTTTTCTCATCTTGAAACTTTGCATCTAGGAAAGCTTTCTAGCTTCTCATACTCTTTCCTATAGAGATTTCAGTCATTCTTGCAAGCATGAATACTATCGTAACCAAACCCAAATATCTTTAGAAATTTCTTGATTGCAGCTAAACTCTTGGGAATAACATTATCTTCAGGTAGAATATCCTCAAGTAAAATCAACAGCTGATCGAAGTAGTTCTCTGACACACCACTTTTAACCTTGAATCTGTAAAGTCTCATGATTGCTGAAACCTTAGTGTGTTTAACCTTGAATCTGTAAAGTCTTAACTTTTTCATAAAAATTGTTTTCTCTGGTGTTTCGTCATCATCATTTGTCTCTTCTCCATTGTCATTCGTCTGATTCGGACCACTTTCATCCATGGAGAATGCTGTCTTAAACAAATTAAATGCCTCCGTTTCATGTTGAAGTACATTCTCTTCTGTAGAATCTCTTATTTCACCATGAATACTCCAACAAGATCCCTTATACTTCTTATCCATACCCCTAATCACTAGATGCTCTATTTTATCTAATAACTGATGGCTTAGATTGCGGCAATCTCTACAAAGGCATAGCATTTCAGACAGATTACCCAATCTTCTTGTTGACCAATTCACCAAATTAGTTGCTCCTTCTGAGTAATCGGGACTATTCCTACAACAATCAGACAAAATAAGTTAGATTTCTTTCCATAGGCGAATACAAGTGAAATCGATAGATTTTAGATTATTCCTTGGCAGCCAAATCCACGACTTATCCATCTGCTTCCTTTCAATCGGCGAATACAAGTGGACAACTAGAGATCCGTTGTGGATCAAAGCCGTTAGGGTTTGTTTAGATCAAAGCTCGCGAGACATAACTTGATGTGCATGTTCTGAGTTGTGTTTTGAATCTTTTTGGCCGTAAAAAGAGACACAAAAATGAACGGCTCAGATGAAAACTCTCAATACAAATCAAGGGTCTACGATTTAGATGACTGTAATAAGAAAGAACTGCTGATATCGAAGCTGGCGAGACACATCCATCGGCGTATGACTCGCCACTTATGCAATTTTGGAGGTTACTCCTCATTGGATCAAAGTATTATTTTCGTTTGAAATCAGAAATTAGCATATAAAATAGGTTATTAAGCAAAAAATATATAAATTAAATCTTAAAAAATTATATATCAATATTCCAATTTTTAGATATTATTTCTTACAAATAATAAATATTTATATGAGTTTTTATATTCAACAATATAATCATATGTTCATACACACTAAAACATGGTTGTATGTAGAAAGGCTTTAGTGTATAGGGTTTGAACCAATGAGTTTTGTATGAAAATTTATCTAATCAGTTTTATGAAATTAAGATTATAATATCATTTTTTATGATTGCAATAAATCTGAAATCAAAAAACATATAGGGTATAGGTTAGAGTGTTTGAACTTTAGGGTTTAGGGTTTTAACTATAGGGTATAGGGTTTTAATTTTAAAAGTTTATGGACTAATTTTAAATTTATGTATTTATCGTTGTAATCACACACAAACTTAATCATAATATACACATAATCTTAGTTAGAATATTACACATAATCTTAGTCATAATATTACACATAATCTTAGTCATAATATTACACATAATATTAACCATAATATTACACATAAGTTCAAAATCTAGCTAGAAACCGAGAATAAAAGACTATATAGAACTACATAACCGAAAACATTGTTCCAGTGGAAAACGTTAAACACAAACTAGACATTGTTTCAGACGAACTTGAGTTTATCATTTGGCCATGCCACAACTGAACCAATTGCATCAGATATTGTTTCAATCTCTGAATTTGGTCTCCAGACCTTTGCATTACCAATCTTAGCCACTTCAACTCAAACTTGCTTGCATTTGGACCTAAGGGTACACAGTGGCACAACTATTTCGGACCAGTCGAAGCTACTCTTCCTTCAGCTACCTTACGTCAAGAGTTACTGCAATCAAAGAGAATACACTTCTGCTTTGGACTTCTGGTCGAACTAGTGTTGCCTAGACTCTACAAATCAAACCAAATATAGAAGCAAGTTCCAACATTAATTAAAGATCCAACAGCAAACAACATACAAACAAACAAGATAACTTCAATGAGATAGAACATACCACTGCTTTTTTCTTTGATGGTTTTGCAGATGATGCTATTTTCTTGGCTGCAGCTTTAGTAGGTATTGGATTTGTAGCAGATGTAGGCATTACTTCAACCTTTAGAACCAGCCATGAGATTTTCTCGTTAAGTGCATTACCAATAAAACACATAGCAGATGTTGGCCTCCACAAATATGCCTTATCACCGAACACCTTCAGAACTTTAATGCTAACAGAATTTGGACCTAGAAGTATATTGTTAACCATCTCTTTAGATTTAGATGATCAAACGAGACCTTCAGCAATAAGCTCCTCCTCGTCAATGGTCCAATCATATTTCTTGCATCTTCGCGATTCACCATCCATGGTTTGCTAATACAAAAGAAGCTTATGATTAGAGATAACACAACTGTTGTGGTAGGAAGAAACCAATATTTGAAAAATTTACCATGGATATATCTTCAGAAACATTTGGATCCCTATCCAAAATCACTTTATACATTGGCCAAGCTACTTAGTATCCCACAGCTTCATCAAGAGTTAACACGTATGTTGTGGCCTCCAGAGAGAAGCATATGAGCTTAGTGCAGACTTAACAACGATAGCCACTGCATTAGGACCAATTGGTACACAACCAATTTTGTACTTCGGTTCAGCAGAGCGGAATTCTCCCTCACAAACAACAACATCTTCAGATTCAATCCAATCCAATATATGTACTCTGACTCCTTCTTTGAATCTACCACTAGTCTCAGATGCTTCAGCATCACCACTACTTTTCTGAGAGAAGGAAAAGGAAATAGTAAATGTCTTGAAGAACAATTGAACAATTTGAAATGAAAAGAAATTACCTTCTTTCAAACTAAGTCTCGGACCAAACCCCTCTACCAAACCCCCTAACTCGTCTAGGTTTGTCTCTTCCCAAAATCTTGCTCACAACATCTTCCCTTATGTTCGCAGCAGCTGATGATGAGTCCATTTGAGTATCAAGTGACTATATTTGTTCCTTATACAAACATTTAAACTCAGAAAATTAATGCATTGATCATAATCGATTAATTATACAACAATATAACAACTTACAATAGTCTCAGCAAATAGAGGCTTCACTGGTCTACCATCAGCATGAGTGTTTCCCGCAATCCAAACCTTACTCAGACACACCTTCCTTGTGTCTTTACTTTTTTTTCTATATTAAAACAAACATATCTCAGTACCATTTTAATCTAACAAGTTGTACAATATATAGACGTTTGACTAATCTTTTACCATATCTTCAGCTAAACGAAGCATTCATTTGCGACTGGTGGTGTGAGAAATCTGATTTCTTCTCATATCTTTGTACTTGTTACTTATTTCCTACAACATAAAAATGAGTTTGCTTAAATCTTTTAGACATGAACTGTAAACAATAAAGTTACTTAGTTGTAGATAACTAACCGTGAAATTTGTGGTAGTTTTACTCTTAATCCAAGAGTTCCACACTTGAATGGATGAGATGTTGCTGGGTTTTAAAGCTGTCCTCTCAGCAGTAGTCTTCGCAGCGCGTGCTTCTGACACTAACCTTGACTTCACAACCCTTCACAAATTTTCTAGCTGCTTGAATATGATAGCTTTCTCCCACTCTTCTTGCAAGTGAAATCATCCCTGCATCACAATAAGCAAAGGTCAAACATGTTTATAATTTCATCTTGCGGTTCAACAAAACATATCTATACAAACCTGAATTTCTTCCCACATTGTTGCTTTAGTCGCTGCATCAAGTTTTCTCCAATCAGAAAGTGTTACCGGAACATGTTCCCTCACAAAAGGACCAAGAAAAGACGATAGTGTTACTGAACCAGGTCCAACATGTTCACCAATGTTCGTGAATGTGACCACAACCCTATCATTCAGATTTTCAGCCACTCTACGCATCTTTGTTAGTCCTCTTTTTTTTTCTTTCACTTCATCCCCTGGTAGCTGAACTCCTTCATTACTAGGAATCTCAGCATCTTGAACATTGCTAACTCCATCTTCTTCCATATTAAGAGCTTCTTCTTCGTTCCCCACCTCAGCAACAACTTCATCTTCTTCCATATTGGCAGCTTCTTCTTCATCATCTTTCTGTTAGTGTCCATTCAAACAAGCTTCTTCTTCGTTCCCCACCTCACCAACAACTTCATCTTCTTCCATATTAGACGTTGCCTTCTCAGCCTCATCAACCTTATCTTCTTCTACCACAACATCACCATCTTCTGGTGTTACATATTCTATCTCATCATCTACTGGTGTTACATCTTCTACCTCATCATCTTGAGCAGCCACTTTCTTGTTTCTACTACTTCTTCTTGTTGGCGTAAGAACTATACTTTTTTTTGGGGGAAGCCACTTTCTTTACTGTTGTCTTCTTCACTTTCAGTGGTGTTGCAAAATCAACTTGCGATTCAGTTAGATCTTGTACCTGCAAGCCTTGATTACGTCTACTCCGACGAGAACCAACTCATCCTCCTCCTATTGTCTTTGCCATTTCTGAAACTGATAGACAAAGAACAGATTCAAGCACAGTAAAATCATAACCCAAAATCAAAATCATAACCGAATCCGAACATCACAAACTTCGACATGCATTATTAAGAGCGAAACCCTTAATCAAAATCGAAACCGAACATCACAAACTTCGACATGCATTATCACACAAACTAAGAATCAAACCCAAATCTAAATCAATACCCAAAATCAAAACTTTCTAATATAAACTTACAATCACATCGATGAAATATAACATACCAATGGAAGCTTCGATTCGAGGGAACTCTAGGGATTTTCTTCGAAACTTTGAAGAACACAATGTTTTGAGTCTAGAGAAGATAGAGAAGAGAATGGTCAAAAAGTGAAGAGAGAGCATACTTAAAGAAATTTTTATCAACTTAAAAAAAATTTCGACTAAAATATATTATATCTTTTCATATACTATAGCATTTTTTTTGTTCTGCAATGGTAAAGCGCCTCCACTTACCAAATTAACGCAGCTAAATTCTATAATTTCCCGCGATTAGAAAAATAGCGTTCTAATTTTATAAACGCTATTATAAAGGACAATGTTGGTATACCATAGCAGGAATGTCAAAAATGCTATCTTTATCTGCTATTAATACCCACATTTCTTGTTGTGTGTATAATACCTACATACTGGAAATATACCGGATCATAATACTCTCCACCTCTATCAGTGCGTAATTTCTTAATCAAACCATTTTGTTCCAATTCAACCTCAGTTTTATAAAACTCAAATCTATCTAGGGCTTCATCTTTAGTATGTAACAAATACACATAGCAGAAACGAGAATAATCATCTATGAATGTAATAAAATACTTCTTGTTTCCTAAAGATGATGTAGCATGCAAATCACATAGATCACTATGTCTACGTTCTAGCACTACAAAAGTTCTTTCAATGCTTTTAAATGGTTGCCTAACAATTTTTGTTAGCATGCAAGTACTACATTTTTCTAAATTTCTATCAAAAGTAGGAATTAAACTTTCTTTAGACATATTAATCATATGATTATAATGAACATGGCATAATCTAGCATGCCATAATGAACTATCGTTTTTGCTAGAACTTGCCATACAAACGGAACTGGTAACTTTGTTAACTTTATTAATATTAAGGATAAACATTCCATTACAGAAATATTTGAATCCAACAAAAACACCACATTTCGATAATACATACTTATCGGATTCATACACTTGTTTAAAGCCACATTTATTTAAAACACTTCCAGAGACTAAGTTTTTGCTAATTTCGAGTACATGAGGTACATCCTTAAGATCAAGGGGTTTTCCAGAACTAAACTCTAAGGCCACTTTTCCACGACCTAGGATAGGGGTAGTTGACTCGTTTCCCATATGAAGTACATATCCATCTTGAACTTGTTCATATATAATAAACCATTCACGATCCTTGCAAACATGTGTTGTTTCACCCGAGTCAATCCACCATGCCACTTCATCATCCTGCACATTAAATACCTCATAAATCTTTGATACATAATCTATACTAGAATATGATTTAAAATCAGAGATTTGACCTTGATGAGTGGATGGACCATAGTCCTTAGACCCTTGTCCCAAAGGGTTTTGTCCCATTTTATTCTTATCCTTCCTTGCTCGTCAATCACGACTTAAGTGACCTGGCTTGTTACAATTCCAACAAATGCTCTTGAGCTTTTTTTGTTAGATCCATTGTAAGTGTTGTTATTAAAGGGGCGTTTCCTCCATTTTTTCTTCTTAGAACTCACACCTTCCTCCATCATATTGATGGTAGAAGTACCAGCCTCATTATTTTTGGCTTTTCACCCTCTTGCGCCCTTAGAGATTCTTCTATGCGCAAATGGCTACCAAGTTGTACAAGAGACAACTCTTTCTTTTTGTGTGTTTAACATGTGTTTAAAATCTTTCCATGAAGGTGGTAACTTATCGATGATACTCGATACTGAGATGGATTCAACCATCTTCATGTTGTGTTGCGCAAATTGACCTAGTATACAAAGCAATTACTTGGATAATGATTGAATCCTCATGCTTTCCTTAAAGGGTATTTCGACCCTATTCCAAGCATTGGGTTACACAAAATCCCTTTGTAAGATAAGACAATCAAAGTCACACTCTTGTTCTAGGCTAAGATACAAGAGAAACAAAAAGAGGTTTAGTGCTTATATGTGTTTCTTCAAAGTCTTTGATAATCTTTGAACAATCAATCTTTTTCTCTCTTACTAACTAATAGTTCCTGATTTTTCTATCTCTCATTTGCCAATGTCTACATCTCTTTATATAGAGAATGAAGAGTTGCAACCAATAGTTGCAATGGTTAAGTCAATAGTTGCAAATGTTCATGAAGAGATGCAATGGTTAGTAAATAGTTACAATGGTTAATCACCAAGGGGTACAAACATCAATATGGTTATTACCAAAGGTTGCCAATCATTAATAGTTGCAAGCTTTCAATTATATAGTTGCAATTGTTTATATAAACAATTGCAATGGTTCATATAAAGCTTTGCACTTTTTCACTTATATATTAAAGCCTTGCACCCTTTCACTTAAATATATAAGTCTGCAGCTTTTCACTTAAATATATAACATGAGATTTGGAGATACATGTTTTCAATGGATTTCAAGAGATGCAAAGAAGGTTGTGGACACGTTAAAGAAAGAAGTTCAAATACTTTGCCTTTTATTTTTCATAATTATATATTAATGATAGTAAAAAATATTCTCCATGAAAAAATTGAAAGATATATACTTTAGTATAGCAATTATTTAAGTTTTGTTATAAAAATAGTTTTAAAGAGAAAAATGATTAAAATAGTGTTTTAAAGGGTATAAATATAAATATTTAAATATAAATATATATATTTATACCCCTTGGGTTAACTAATATAGATTTAAGATTTTGAATTAGTGGCTAAGATTTTGGTGGGGAAATTTATTAAAAAAATAAAATAAAATTTTTAGAAGTTTTAAAATAAAAAAATTATTTCGTTCATTTTTTTCTTGAGTACTATTTTGTGATAAAATTTTAAAAATGATTATTTGAGATATTTGCTCAAATTGAAAACTATGTAATTTTTATATTGTGGTCAATAATGTTATAAGAAAAAAAAAGATTGGAAAGACCTAAATAAAATGCATTAACACAAGCGTTATGAGGACCATGGTCAATTAAGTCAGCCAGTGTGGCCCATTAAGAAAAAAAAAAGAAGGCTTGGGTGTTCTGGATTCTAGAGTTTTTCTCAATCTTTTCTATCACAAACTATATTTACACATTGTTTAGGGTTTTCTGAGCCGATAAGGTCAATATTTCCATCACGTCGATTGGTGTCATAGCTACGCTAATTTTGTTTTGTCTAAGTTTAATTTGGCGTCGCTCTGATACCAACTAATGTAATGAAAACATAGATTATGTTTTAATTTTATGTTTCAAATAGGTAAAACATCAATTCAAACGTCACTCTGCTTATTTTTAGAGCAGAATTTGAGATTAATGGGGCCCGTAAATTCTCTTATTCCGACCAAAATGAATTCCTCGGGATAGTCTTTTGTTCTGAGATATGTCTTCGTTTGGAAGCTCTCTTTGTATATAGTTGATCTACTTCATTAATCTTTTGGGAAAACATGATAGTTAAGGGCCATGAGAGGAGGAAAAAGAGAGGTGAGACTACAAAAATATTATAGGATGTTCGTAAGTTTGATTGTTTATGCGACCAGACAAATCTTTCCGTTTCAGATCACATCAAGTTTTATTTTTTTCTAACATTACTTTAACTAGGAAAAAAATGATATATTGGATATTATAATTAATATATGTTAATTTTTGTTGATATGTTCCTTTTATATATAATAGTATTTTGAATTTATAGAAAAGTTTTTATAAAGCATCACTATTTATTACATTGACGTAATAATTAAATAAATCAATTAATTGATAAATTATGGAGTTATCTTTTGAAATCATTAGTATCTTTTATTGAATCTTTAAATAACATATAGGATAAAGTGTTATCAAGATATAAATGCTCTAGAATTTTATTGGTGATTAAACAAAAAGTTTCAAACTTAAGTTAAAATACAAGGATAACAAATAGAGTTTTTTTATGTTTATATATGTTTCTTAAAAATGATTGAAAATCATTTAAGAATGAATCTCTCTATTTTTAATTTATTTATGATTGTTGTGATTTTCGTGTTGTGATTTATTGATGGCCACAACTTCTTATATAGATGACGAAAGATTGCAGTGGTTTGATAACCAGAGATTTTAATGGTCATTCGCACCCTTTCGATCACGACATGTTTACAATCTTTCGGTCATGACATGTTCACATCCTTTCGGTCACGATCTATTCACATCCTTTCGGTCACAAAACTTTTGCATCCCTTCGATCGTGACTTATTCACAACCTTTCGGTCATGACACGTTCACACTCCTTGAATCATGACACCTTCTTACTTTTTGGATCACAACACGTTTGTACCTCTTAAGTTACGAAAAATTCGTACATCTTAGGTTACAGCACGTTTGTGCCTCATAGATTACAACACGTTCATACCTCTTCGTTGATGACACGTTCGCCTAGCATAAACAATATATTTCTAATTTAAAGAGAATTTTTATGTTGACAAAAAGAGACTTTTATGTTGACCAAAAAGATTATATATTGGTTAAATACTATAATCGAACAAAACACCTAAATTTTTCTAAGATCTCTTCTATAAAATTATAGATTGTTTTAGCAAATATTAATAATCTTATGATACCTCGAAGATGTGCGAATGTGTCAGAACCAAATAGACACGAAGGTGTCGTGACCAAAGATGTGTGAACATAGCATGACCAAATATGTGTGAACGGAATGTCACCAAATGGGTGCGAACATGTCGTCACCAAAAGGATATGAAAGTTCATTACCAAAGAGGTGCAAATGAATCGTTACCCAAATAATGTGAATCGATCATCACGTAAGGGATGCAAACATGTTGTGATTGAAAAGGTGTGATCGTCATCCAAGAGGCGCGAACATTTTGTGGTCGACGAGTTGAGAACATTTTGTGGCCAAAGAGGTGCAAACATTTTGTGGAGGGGTACAAACATTTCGTTATCGAAAGGGTGTGAACATGCCGTGTCTGATGCGATGCAAAGTTATCGTGTCCGAAGAGGTGTGAATGAAAAGGTGCTAACATATTATCACCAAATGGGTGCAAATAAATTGTTACCAAATGGTGCAAACATATCATGAACAAATGGTTGCGAACATGTTGTCACCAAAAGGGTGCGAGCAAGTCATCATCGAAGAGGTGACGAGTCGTTACCCAAAGGGTGCAAATGAATCATCTCCTAATGGGTGCAAACATGTTGTGATCAAAGATGTGCGAATAGAACGTCACCCAAGGGGTGCAAACATTTTTTAGCCGAAGAGGTGCAGATATTACATGTTTGAAGGGGTGCGGACATTTCATGTTCGAAGGATGCGAATATTTTGTGTTCGAAAGAGTACGAATGTGTTGTGTCTGAAGGGGTGCAAACGTGTTGTGTCCGAAGAAGTGTGAATGTGTAGTAAATGAAGAGGTGCAAACATATTATCACCAATTAGGGTGAAAATGTGTCATTACAGAATGAGTACAAACGTGTCATCACTGAAAAGGACATAATAATATATATGAATAATCATGACTTTTTATATTTAGTAGTTATTTTAAAATTGTACTTTTACAATTTATTTTGAATATTCATATGATCACTAAAAGATACTTTATTTTCATAATGAAAAGATATAACTCCTAAAACCAATATATATTTATAGAAAGACACTTATTAGATATTTTAACATTTTTTTTTTAAATCGTTTATCTTTTACAATGAAAAAACACAAATCTTATTATTAATAGATTTAAAAGAATGAAAATAATAAAATACACAACCTTTAACTTTACAATAAAAATCACAAAATTAAAGATACATATATTTTATTTCATAAATTGACAATTTAAAAAAATAAATTTCAGTTTTATAATTAAAAAACACAACCGTTCGAATTAATTATGTATAGTCACATCTTTTATTTAATAAATAGTTATTTAAAATGATATTTTTACAATATATTTTGAATATACATATCATTTTAAAATACATATATGAATAGTCACATCTTTTCAAATTATGAGTAGTTATTTTAAATAATTATTTTACAATATATTTTAAACAGACACATCATTTCAAAAAATAATTTTATTTTATTATAGAAAGACACAATGCTCTTAATTAAGGTTCCAACTTTTGGATTAATTATTTACAATTTTTAATCAATATTAATATGAAAAGTTGCATTTCTTAATTTATTTACATGAAAGGTTGTATCTATTAGTTTTTGAGGTGAAAAGAGACAACTCTTAAATTAATACATTTCATTTTTTTTTTATGAAAATACACAACTTTTAATAGTGAAAACATACATTTTTATGAAGAGACTCATTCTTTCAACATTAATTGGGACTGCTATTATTATTTTTTAATCAATATTAATATGAAAAGCTACATTTCTTATTTTATTTACATGAAAGGTTATATCTATTAGTTTTTAAAGTGAAAACATAGAACTCTTAAATTAATTTATTTCAGTTTTTTTTCTTTTATGAAAAGACACAACTTTTAGTAGTGAAAACATACATTTTTTATGAAGAGACATATTCTTTCAACATTAATTGAGATTACTGTTATTAATTTTTAATCAATATTAATATGGAAAGTTGCATTTCTTATTTTATTTACATGAAAGGTTATATTTGTTAGTTTTTGAAGTGAAAATATACAACTCTTAAATTAATACATTTTTTTAATGAAAAGACACAACTTTTAATAATGAAGACATATATTTTTTATGAAGAGACACATTTTTTCAACATTAATTGAGATTACTATTATTAATTTTTAATTAATATTAATATGAAAAGTTGCATTTATTATTTTATTTACATGATATGTTATATCTATTAGTTTTTGAAGTGAAAAGATATAACTCTTAAATTAATACATTTCATTTTATTTTATGAAAAGACATAACTTTTAGTAGTGAAAACATATATTTTTTTATGAAAAGACATATTCTTTCAACATTAGTTGGAATTGTTATTATTAATAGATAATCCTCTCAAGAACCATTCTACCTAAATGAACTATGATTGGATAAGTTGTCCACTTGGGACAGTGGGGTTGTTAAGGGGACCACAATTGAAGATCTTAGAGCATCTTTATCACAATTACCGTTAAAAGATTTCTTAAATTTTTTTTTACTTTTTATCTAAAAAAAAAAAATTGACCAATCGCGGACCGCCACGTGTTGGTACGGCCCGCAAACAGTGCAAATAACCCATAACAAACGTCTCTTGTTTTGGTTCCATAAGAGACGGTTTTGTGAAGGAAGTGGCTCCCCACTAAGAGACGCCTTAAGCACCGCAATAAAGATGCTTTTACCATCTGGTTTAAAATCCACCATGAAGATATGTTTCCTTAAGGAGAAAGACCATTGGTTTAACTGGTTTTCATGTATTAACCAACCACAAAAGTAAACCTTAAAATCTTGGAATCGCAACTTTCGCCCACTCTATTCAGTCTTGCTTGTGCGTGTCCATAGGCTTTTAACAACAGCTTCAAAGCTTATGGATGAACAGTAAGTCAGGCTTTGCTGCATTTCCCTTTGCTTTCTCAATATTTGTGAAAAAGTACAATCCTTATCAGATTTTGAATCCACATTCCAATCTACATGTCAGGTCGTATCAATGTTTGAACTGGAATAGAGTCGCAACTTGTAAGAGCTTTATGAAGAGCATCTTGATTATTCATCAACTCTCATGATGTGTCTTGTATTCTTCGATACACAAAAAGGCTGATGGATATCAATAACTTTCACAAAAAGAGGAAAAACGACCGATTAGTACTTCAACTAGGTTTATATTACCTTATCAATATCCAATCGGTACCTGAATTAATAAAAACGGCTTTTAAGTACATGCGACCGATAACATGTCAGGTAATCGATAATATTAATTTGCGAGATGCTAACATGGAAAAAATGACACTGTTTCAATCAGTGAAAAAAACACACTGAACAATGATCGAACGCAGGCCTCTCTTAAGTAAAGAGTATATCATTAACCACTTGTCCTAATATAGAAACCTCATTTTTGTATGCAAAAACAACTATATTAGCTTTTAGATTAGCGATTTTCTTCCTTTTTTTTAATCTTCACCAACAAAGGTCAAATAACCAAAACAACATCTCAAACTTTAAATAAAAATTTATTTATAAACAAACATAATTTATTTTTATATTATATATATTAAATATTTATTTCTTATTATTGTGTTAAAATTTTATATTTATCTTTTGAATTACTTATTATTGTTAAAAGTGTGTTACATTCTGACATTTTTTATTCAATCAAGACAATATAAATTTTAATGGTATTAAATATTTTATTATTTTTGTAAACAATATTTATTTTTTATTTCTTGTCCTTAATAATCTGATCATTTTCTATTTTCTAATAATATATGTTTATGTAATTGTTTTATCATTTTTAAAACTATAGTAATAAATTAAATTTATATCAAATGTTTGATAAATATTATATCAAATAAGCTTATTTAATATAATTATAACTTTTTTAAATTAGTATTAGAAATCTACTTATTAGAAATTAGTATTAGAAATCTATTTATTAGAAAGTAGTATTAGAAATCTACTTATATTATTTTGTTTTTGTAAGAGAACAATAGTTTTCCACTAGCATAAGCGGTTAACGCTTGTATTGCCTGTGTGCTGAACATGGGTTCGATTGAGGTAAGTGTTTCTTTTTTCCTGACTCAAAAGATGTTGTTTAGGTTAGCATAAGATGATTCATCCACGAACCAGTCCACCTCGACATGTTACTGACACGCTGTCGTCACAGTTACGTAGAAGCCATTTTTTATGAGTTTAGGTATCGATTTCAAATTTTTATTAGTTTGGATACTAATAAAGCAATATGACCCTAGTTGAGGTACTAATTGGCCGTTTTCCCACAAAAAAGCAGAGCTTTATGAAGAGAATTTGTTAAGGAAATACATTATACTAAGAGGATCTATTTGTAAATACATAACTCTATAGTTTACCCTACTTATATTGCTGTATAAATACCTTCTACACATCTAATACCTTCTTATCTTCCACCCCACGATGTTTAACTCCTCAACGACGACGGCTTCTTAGAATGAAACCATTCTTGTTTAGAACACAACAAGCCTTCTCAACATTAATATGGCAAATGTCACAAAACTCACTGCCTCCAATTTCCTCATGTGGAGTTGCCAGATCCAAGCTCTCCTCGAAGGCTATGATCTTGTGGGTTATATAGATGGCTCCCTCGAGATCCCTTCTGCGACAATCACCAATGGTGATGAGATCATTACCAATCCTCTTTATACTATGTGGAAGAGACATGATCGTCTCATCTACAATGCACTTCTTGGAGCTATTACCACCATGCTCCAGCCTCTCTTGTCCACCACCACCAAATCAGCCAAGATCTGGAACACCCTTACCTCGACGTATGCGAAGCCCAGCCGTGGACACATCAATCAGTTGCACCAACAACTAAAACATTGGACCAAGGGTACTAAGACAATTGATAAGTATTACCAAGGTCTTACCACGAGATATGGTCAACTCGCCTTACTTGGCAAAGCCATCGATCATGAGGATCAAATTGAACAACGTCTTGAAGATATACCCGAAGATTACAAGCTTATTGTTGATCAAGTTGCTGCTCGTGATACTCCACCGTCTCTCACTGAACTTCATGAGAAGCTTATCAACCATGAAACCAAATTGCAACTCTCGAAACAAACTCTCTCATATACTCCGGTCACAGCGAACTACACCAACCATCGTGGCTCATCTGGTTCTCACAACAACAACAATAATCAGAATCACAACTCACGGGGTGGTTATCGTGTAAATCAAACCTGGCAGCAGCATCAGCAGTTTCACCCTCAGCCACCTCAGAATACAGGCCGTGGTGGTGGCTATCAAGGAAAATGTCAGCTGTGTGGTGTCTTTGGACACAGTGCTCGGTAGGTGTACTCAACTTGCTGCTCAAGCTACTGCCTACTCTCAGCCACTGAATGCGCAAATTCCTTGGCATCCACGAGCGAATGTTGCTCAAGCTACAGCCTACAATCCTAATCAATGGATAATGGACAGTGGGGCTACGCATCACTTAACCTCCGATCTCAATAATCTTGCATTACACCAACCCTACAATGGTGGAGAAGAAGTTTCCATAGCCGATGGTTCAGGTTTAATGATCACACACACTGGTTCTACTTCTTTTCCTGTGAAAACTAAGTCTCTTGCACTTAATGATGTCTTGTGTGTTCCGAGTGTTAATAAGAATCTCATCTCGGTCTATCAGCTATGTAATTCTAATGGAGTTTCTGTAGAATTGTTTCCTACTTCTTTTCAGGTGAAGGATCTCAACACAAGGGTCCGATTACTTCAAGGACGAACGAGGAATGATCTGTATGACTGGCCATGGACGCCTATGAAACCCACAGCTAGCTATGCATCCTACCCAAATACCAAAGCTACCTTATCAAGATGGCATAGGTGACTTGGGCACCCCTCTTCCTATATTCTCAAAACCATTGTTTCTTATTTTTCTTTACCTTTTTCAACATTTTTTCAAATGCTAATCCTTGCAATGATTGCCTACTTAATAAAACTTATAAGCTTCCTTTCCATGAAAGTACTATCTGATCCACCAAACCTCTTCAATATATATTTAGTGATGTATGGCAGTCACCGGTTTTATCCTCACAAAACTACAAGTATTATCTTGTCTTATTGGATCATTTCACTAGATATACTTGGATGTATCCACTCACAGCCAAATCCCAAGTCAAAGAAATTTTCTTAACCTTTAAACCTCTTGTTGAAAACAGATTCCAAACCAAAGTTCAGACCCTCTACTCTTATAATGGGGGTGAATTCCTTGCCTTGAGATCATTCCTAGACGCTCATGGTATTAGTCACCTTACTACACCTCCCCATACTCCTGAGTTGAATGGCCTATCTGAAAGGAAACATCGACACATTGTCGAAACATGCTTATCACTTCTCACTGTCGCAAACCTTCCTCTCACATTCTGGCCTCAAGCCTTTGGAACGTCCGCCTTCCTCATTAATAGAATGCCCACTCAGGTTCTGTCGAATCAGTCCCCTTACCAAAAAACTTTTCCAGACTCATCCTAACTACCATAATCGCACATTGGGTTGCCTATGCTTCCCTTGGTACGTCCCTATGCCCCAAATAAACTTGAGAATAGGTCTCTCCAATGTGTGTTTAATGGCTACTCTCTGACTCATAGTGGTTATCAATGCCTAGAACCAGTTTCAGGACGTGTTTACACCTCACGCCATGTTCGATTCAATGAAATGGTGTTCCCTTATTACTCTCTAATCAACCTTGTACCTGAACCCAAACAAGATAAAATCGCGCCCCCATCCCAACCATTTACCATCGTCCCAAGTCCATCACTCATACAATCTCCTCTGTCGACCGTGAACAATCATACCCATGCGTGTGATACTTTACCTCCAATGCATGTGGGAGTAGTCCCTCATGTTGCGCCTGCAACTCAACCACCATCTACAGCTGCTATTGATCCCTCATCATCAGATGCACTGACAAATCCTGCTCATGTTAATCCCTCTAGTGCATCATTGTCTTCAAATGAGGCACCTCCGATACGACATTCAATGACAACCAGGTCTCGAAACAACATTTTCAAGCCAACTACAAAGTACAATCTCAATGTCGAGCCCCAGTCGGATCCTCACTGGATTCCAACAACCTGGCAACAAGCTATCAAACATGAGAGATGGCGAAAGGCTATGGCTGCTGAATTCAATTCTAATACTGAAAATTACACTTGGGATCTTGTCGAAGCAACTCGACGAATGAATATTGTGGGATGGCGTTGGGTGTTCACCATCAAGTATAATCCTGATGGGAGTATTGACATGTATAAAGCAAGGATTGTTGCAAAAGGTTTTCATCAGCAACCTAGTGTTGATTACAATGATACCTTCAACCCATTTATTATTTCAACAACCATTCTATTACTTCTTGGTCTTGTTGTAAACAATGACTGGCCAGTACGACAAATTGACGTCAATACGGCTTTTCTACAGGTTCATCTTGATGAAGAAGTGTTCATGTGCCAACCACCTCGCTTTCACGATGCAGATCGTCCCACTCATGTTTGCAAACTGCACAAGGCAATTTATGGACTAAAGCAGACTCCTCGTGTGTGCTACTCTGAACTCAAAAACTTTCTTCTTGTTGCAGGGTTTCAGAACTTTATGTCTGATACATCTCTCTTTATCTTGCGCCATGAGGGAAAGTTTGTGTATCTGTTAGTCTATGTTGATGACATCCTTGTTACTGGCTCGAGTTCTACTTTGGTACAACAAGTCATAGAGGCACTTGCAGCAAAGTTCTCCATCAAAGACATGGGTCACCTTAGTTATTTTTTGGGAGTCGAGACCATTCGCACACCTAGTGGGCTTCATATGATGCAAAGGAAATATGTGACTGATTTGCTGCAGAAGACTAACATGATTCACACAAAATCAGTGGCTACTCCTCTTGCTGCCTCTCCTAAACTCACCTTGAGTTCGGGTTCTCCAATTTCTGATCCCACTGAATATAGACGTGTTGTTGGGAGTCTGCATTATCTCGCTCTTACCCGACCTGATGTGTCTTATGCTGTTAATCGTCTCTCAAAATTTATGCATCGTCCAACACAAGACCATTGGAATGCGGTGAAAAGTGTCTTGTGTTATCTCTCAGGAACACTCAGTCATGGTATCTTCCTCCGAAAACAGACAGCTCCTCTACTTCATGCCTTTTCTGATCCTGACTGGGCCAGAGACAATGACGATTATGTCTCCATAAATGGGTACATTGTCTAGGTGGGTACTCAACCATTGTCTTGGACTTCAAAGAAACAGAAGGGAGTTGCTCGCTCGTCCACGGAGGCCGAGTACATGGCTGTTGCGAACACTGCGGCTGAGATACAATGGAGTTGCTCGCTCCTTACTGAACTTGGCGTTACACTCCCATCATCACTGGCGGTTTATTGTGACAACATTGGCGCCACATACTTATGTGCCAATCCGGTTTTTCACTCTCGTATGAAACACATCGTGATTGACTATCACTTTGTACGTAGTCAAATCCAAAACCATGCTCTCCGGGTTTCACATGTCTCTACTCGTGATCAGTTAGCTGATGGCTTGACGAAACCTCTTCCACGTACTCAGTTTCATGCCTTACGTGACAAGATTGGTGTCACCAAGGTTTCACCATCTTGAGGGGGCGTGTTAAAGAAATACATATACTAAAAGGATCTATTTGTAAATACATAACTCTATAGTTTACTCTACTTGTATTGCTGCAAAAATACCTTCTACAAATCTAATAAAGCATCTCATTCAACGTATTATCTATAGCATCTAGGACGATGTAATCACTTTAGAAGCTTACTCGTATGTGGCACCTTTGAATTTTGTTTCTGACTAATTATCAAGCTTGTCTAAGCTTGTGTCTCTATCTTTTTATTGCCTTGTATTGAACGTTTTTATTAAGAGCGCACATCGATTTTCATATGTTGCATTTATCTTTGTAATAGGCTAATTTTAATGAATGAAATTTGTTGTGTTAAAAAATAAGATATTCATATTAATAAACTTCATAAATGAACCCAGATTTCCATTCCAAAAGTCATATATTAACACATTTTCAAATTTATGTCAGTCTATGGAGTATATTCTTGGTCAAAAGAATAGCGTAATTGTACTTAACTTACGTTGAATGTAAATTAAATTTCCATGAATTATGTGACAGTAAATATATATAGATATATGAATTAAATGAGCATGGTAAATAAACTTTAGTGGAAGAAAAATAGGGGAATTCTCTCTCTATCTCCTAGAGAGAGAGAATTCTCTCGATTCTTCCCTCTTATCACATACCTATCTTTCAGAGGGAATGAATCGACTATGTTTTGTTGTTTTTTTGTTATAAATAATCTTCAATCTTCGGATTGAATTTTGATCTTCCGCAAGTCGGATTATATATTTCGCTTGGCGAGTTTTTGTAGTGTTTTTCAATCCCATGTGATTTCGTTTTTAAATCTTCGGTGGGGATTGAGGTTTGAATAAAATAAATCTCCGGTTCTTAGTCGGAGTCGTTAAGGCTCTCTCTGAAGGAATAAGTGATTAAATCTGGAAAAGGCAACAGCAGAGAGTCCGTTTATATTCCGGTGCCACCGGCCTCATCCTCTACTCTTGCTTCAACAATATCCCGAAGGTGTTGTATTGTGTTCTCCCTTTCTAAATCTTTGCTTGTTCCTTCCTTCGATTATAAATCTCCACGCTTTGTGGCTAATAAACTGGCTTTGTGTGGAGTATTCGATGGGGGTGAGTTGAGAAGATGGGAGAATTTTGATGGAACTAAGTTTAGATTAAGTAAAGTTGGGGTCTTTGATGGATGTCTCAACAAATGATCTAATCTTTATCCTTCAAGTTCTCTATTGCTAAAGAAGATGATGATTGGAGATCATGGCAACAATCTAAGGCGATTCATGGTAGAGGATTTTCCAGAAGTATGAAGTTTAGTTTCTGGCTGGTGTTACAAAGCAGCGGTGAAGATGATGAAACTGCGGCGGAAAAACCACCGGAGATGATGAAGACTGTCGGTGGAAATGCATGTCCTGCTTTCCTTATTAACGCCACGTGGCCTAGATTATTCAACAAAGACAGCAGCTTAAAAGTTTTTATATTGCATTTGTCGTTTAATGAAAGGTAAATCTCTTAGATAACTCTTTTTGAAGTTTTTGTCATAAAAATAATTTTCAAGAACAAAAATGACAAATCTAGCTTTTTTTTGTTTTCAAAAAATTAATTTTTATTTTATTTTTTTTCAATTTTAAACCTCACCCCCAAAACCTCACCCCATAACTCTAAACTCTAAGTCTAGATTAGTTAACCCAAGGGGTATAAATGTATATTAGTCATTTTGTTAACCCTTGGGTTAACTAATCTAGACTTAGGGTTTAGAGTTATGGGTTGGGGTTTTGCGGGTGATGTTTAAAATTGAAAAAAAAAAAATTAATTTTTTGAAAATAAAAAAATGCTAGATTTGTCATTTTTGTTCTTGAGAGTTATTTTTGTGACAAAAACTTTTTTAGAGTTATCTTAGGGTATTTCTCTTTAATGAATAGGTTTATCTGGGCTTTTCTAAACTTTTGTACTTCTGTAGGTTGGCCTTTGCGCCTTAATGAAACAAATATGTTGAAAAAAAAATAAAAAAAAATAAACTTTAGTGTAAAAAACTTGTTTGTTTTATCTAAGGTGGAACATCATAAAAGAGGGAGAAAAAAATAAGAACAACTTTTGAGAATTAATGGCTTCCTTAAACAACTTTGTGTTACTGGTTCTGTTAACAGTCACTCTTATTCTGATCACTGAAGCATCTCAGAAACGCCAAGCAATACCATCCGAAGAAGAGAAGATAGAGCTGGAGAGGCAACTCAAAGCTATCAACAAACCTTCAATCAAGAGTTTCAAGGTTGGCCTGCAATGTTCTTAGATGCTTACACTGTGATTCATATCTAATCATTTTGGCTTCTGAACAGACAAAACAGGGTGATATATACGACTGTATTGACATTCACAAACAACTAACCTTTGACCACCCTCTCCTCAAAAACCACTCTGTTCAGGGTTTTTTTTTTCTACAGATTTTTATCTTCCTCTTCTGTATTTTTGTATCAAAGATGAAGCTCTTTCGAGAAGGATTAGACTTTGTGAACACATTGGATTATATACAGCTGAATCCAACAAATGTACCTGAATGGATCACAAGCAACAATATTTCAAGTAAAGTTGATCCCTTGTTGCTTCTGCCAGACGGTATAGACTTTCCAGATGGAGCAATAATTGTTAAAAGGACTACAATGCAAGATCTTATGCATGCACATCGTTTGAAATCAATGGGATTTAATGGCCCAAGACATTTTCTTACAGAGAGAAATAACATTGTTGGAACTGGACAATATTATGTAAGAACCCATTAGTTTGAGTACCAACAACCACCATTTCTTTACTTTCTTTTTCCTTAAGTTTCTTTGTTCTTTATTGATTTTAGGTTGCAACGGTTAACTATGGACCTAAAATTTTTATTGGAGTAAAAGGACATCTTAACCTGTGGGAACCACAAGTCTCGCAAGATCAAATCAGTCTTTCATAGCAGCTGCTGGAGGGCCTAAAGAACGTTTTGCTAGCATTTTTGTTGGATGGATGGTAAGTTTATTCCATGTCCTTCTGCTATAGTAAAGTGATCACATGAATATGAAAGCTGACAAAAAAGTTTTGGCATATGTATATACAACAAGGTGAATCCGTCACTGTTCAATTTCTCGCAGGATCATGTTCGCTTATACATCTACTGTAATGTAAGTCTTGAGTTACATGTATATGTATTTCAGCTTCTCTGGGTCTTAAGTTCTATATATAAACAGAGAGAATGAAGCAATCTTGGCTGCTACGATATAACATTTCCTGGATTTGTGCAAAGTCAGCAAGAATATACCACTTGGCTCCTTTCTTCAATCACTTTCTGTCTATAATGGTTTACAGTATGACATAGACTTAACCTTGAATCAGGTAAATTTTAGCTACTCTAATATCAGCTCATCTTTGAATCACTTCTCATTAATAATTCATTTGGATATTCATCTTTTTGAAAAGAGAATAGGATCGTGTCAAGGGAGATTGGTGATTTGCATATAATCATGAGAACATTGGATACTGGCCAGCATCATTATTCAAGGTCGGGGGAGTTGCTAACAGAGCAAATTATGCAGCTTGGGGAGGTCAAGTTTACAGTCCAATGATAGAGAATACTCCAGAAATGGGAAATGGGCATTGTCCTGGTGAGGGGTTAGGTAAGGCAGCCTATGTGATTGATATCAGGATCATCGATGGTATGGGCATTTTTGTATCCTGAACCCTACAGTCTGAAGGAACACGAGACCATGTCAAAGTGTTATAGAGCAATGTATGCTCATGAGGATAGAGATCCTTGGGTAAGAGCACTTTACTATGGAGGTCCTGCAGGATGCATAGGGGAATGATGTATGATCTGAAAAGTTACAAGATAACTCTTATGTATATGCTATTATGAATCAAAAAGTTTGAGAAGTTATGTAATCCATATAATGTTTTTTGTTGTTGATTATTGACCTCAAAGTCTCTTTATATACAACTATAAGTTCTATAATCCTATCTAAAAAAGGAGTTCATAATATGGAAATATTTTATTTTAATACTATTTCGTTTAGGATATGTTAATATCCCAATAAAGTTTCATGAATTTTTACCCGTTTTACATACACTGAGAACATATGATCTTCACAAATTTCAGCAAGAAGTTAATATTTCTGACTCCAAATAATGAAACTATAGCTGAAGTAGTGAAGTGTAAAATGTAACAGCCCTAATTGTTATAAACTATAGCCAAAACGATTAGGTAACCAGAAATGTGAAAAAGCTTTCTTCCACATATTATTTATATCTGAAACTAAAGCTTCTTCTTATTATCTTTTATATGAATAAATATAACCCTATGCATTGCATAGCATAGCAAGCATAGCGTTCCCCTACTCTGTACCCCTAAACTCTTAAGACAAGTACATTTATAATATTTATGTCTGAACTTCGAAGCTCTCTGCAGCTTCATGTGTTGTGTTAGACTTGGACTATATCCAATGGTTCATTCTGTGTTTTTTTTAAGGTAACTTTATAATAGAATTAATTTTTACTCTATTAGAGCAGGTTCATTGAGAGTCTCTTATCAGATGTTCTTAACTTTTCTAAAATACGTTTCTTAACTTTTAACTAAGAAAACCTAAGAGACGTCTCTTAAATAAGAGTCTTAAGAGCCGTCTCTTAACAAAAAAAAATTTAAAAAAAAAAAAAAAGAGTCAAATTTAGTTAAGAACCTCATTCTAAGAGACGCTGATAAACATGGTCTTAGTACTCTATTTTAAAATAAAAGTAGAGTGATGAACAACAAAAAGATAGATTACTCTATTTATAGAGTAAACTCATTTTTTACTCTATTACAAAGTGAAAAAATAGAATTGGATTAAAACAATTTTATTTTAAACTATATTGTAGAATGAAAAATAAAGTGGAATTGAAAATGCTTTTAACACAGCCCCTTCAGTGCTCTGTCTTCTCTCGCAGGCTTGTAGTGAACGGTGATCTTTCTGTGTTACCAATCATGGAATCTCTAAGAGCTAATCAAAGAGTTTGCCGTTCGTAACACTTGTGGCATAAATGATCATTTTCTCATCTACCTTGACAGTTTTGTTACATTTTATAAGAATCTGATATTGTCCGGTTTGTGTTAGATTTTAACCAATAGCAAGTGGTTCAGTTTTCATAGCCAAGCATTGGCCAGAATGTCATTACAGCACATCGTCTCCACTACTCCTCTATGTATTGTTTTATCTTTGAACAACCGACTAACCAAAAGACGCGTGGTATGTAGTACTACTTATTTAGCACGATTCAATGCATGTGGTTCATTAAGATGTGCAAGTATGGTGACCAATCTTAGCAATCAATTTGAGAGGGCATTCCATAATCTCCATTTCCACCTACCTCATCAGCAGTTTATCTTTAACTAACTGTGAATACAACTTAATTCATACTAGTATGTTGTTTTGATAAGACATAAACGTGCAGTTATGTCACATCTCATTAAATCTTTTATTACAAACATGGGCATTGAAACTTATCGAAGGACCAAACATGGGTTTGATTAGAGAGACTAATGGGGAGATGTGAAGTGTAATAAATAAGAAGAAGAAGAGAAAATGGTGTTCAATAGTATTGTGTGTGTATGGCTGTCCAAAGTCCCATCTTAATAATTTACAAAATCTCCTCTCTTCCTCTTTACTTTCTTTTCCACTTTTCTAGAACATTAAAAGACAGATATGGGAGCATCATTATCCTTTTAATTAATCCTAAAACTTCATCTGTGATACTTCACTTTCGTCTTAATAGAAAGGACTCTTAAATGCTCAAAACCTACATCTTAATTATAAGAGGTTTGGAGTGTGTGATCAATTAAATGCATTTCTAACTACGTAACCACCACGCTTACATGAGATTTTATACCACTTGGCATATTCTCAGACGATGTTTCTGTGTCTCAATTAGAGGTGGGACGAATAGGATATCCGGAATATTTTAGGATATCCGGAATATTTTAGGATATTCCGATCCGCAAAATCACTATCCAGATCCGGTCTGATATCCGGACTAAAATCTAAATACTCATGGATATCCGAATTTATTTATTTTTAAACAATTATTTTTTAATTAAATTAAAAATAACTAATTTATATTTTTCTTTTATTAAAATTTATTTTTGTAATTTTTTTTAAAAACATTGGATTTAATAAAATTTAAATTTATTTATTTTGTATATAATTATATATAATATACATATATAAATATAATTATATTTTAAATGTATAATGGGTTGGATCCGGACATTTGGACCTAAAATTTGGATCCTTAAAATCACTACCAAATCTGAACTTGGACTCTCGGATTTCCGTTCTTTCGGAGTGGATCAGAGCAAATTCCGAATTAGATAACGGATAGTGGATACTAAATCTCATGCCTAGTCTCAGTCAGTGTTGAGTATAAAAAAGGGTTTAGCAAAACAAAACGTCTTAAACAAGGATTCAAAGAGATGTTAAGTTGCAAACCATTTAGCTTTTCTTTTTCTTTTGTTTTCAATAAATAACGTGGGGACAGTGAGGATTTCTATTTAAGGCCTTTAACTCTTAAGCCAACTGGTCTCGGTACTCTCTCTCTCAGACACTCTTGTCTTGTCCAAACACTTGGATTCTTTTAAGTGTACAAATGAGTTACGTGGGGGTTGGAATCAGTACCGGTAACGTTGCCCTCTACCAGGGATGCAAGATGAAGCTGGTTGATCGGAGACTGAGGCTAACGGAGCTGCTCTTACGCTGCTCCGTCAGTGCCCTCGCTCTCCTCGGGCTTATTCTGATTGTTACAGACACTCAGGTCAAGCTAATCTTCACGATTGAGAAGAGGGCCAAGTACACCAACATGAAGTCGTTTGTGTTAGTTATATACCTCATCAACAAAGTAAACACTTTGAGAGAGATGTGTAAAGTTGGCAGGCAACTTTATGTTTTGTTCTTGTGGAATGCAGGTTCTTGGTGGTGGCCAATGGGATAGCTGCGGTGTATTCATTGTTGCAGACAGTTCGTTGTGTGATGGGTTCGATGAAAGGAAGCGTTTTGCTCAACAAACCTCTAGCTTGGACCATTTTCTCCGGCGATCAGGTGAGTGAGAGTATAGTCTGTGTTGCCACAACTAGTGAAGTAGCTGTGTAAAGTTGTGGGTTTGGCTTTGTCGTTTTTGATCTCTCATGGTCGGATCAGGGTTATTTTAGGGAAAGTAGGGTTTGCTATGTTGAAAAGTCGTACAAGCATTTAATGGGTTTGGTTAGATATCAGATGGGAGAGGAATTGAATGTACTTAATAAACACTTAGGTAGGAATGTTGATTCTTTTTATTCAAGATTGGATACTTTAAAATGTAATGTGTATCTATGAGCAGGCGATGGCTTACATGAGTGTGGCGGCTATAGCAGCAGCATCAGAGTCTGGTATGATTGGAATAAGAGGTGAGGAAGAACTGCAATGGATGAAGGTGTGTAATATGTTTGGCAAGTTCTGCAACCGAGGCGCCGGAGGAGTAGCCAGCTCCTTACTTGCTTCCCTTGCTATGGTTTTAGTCTCTTGCATTTCCGCTTTTAGTCTCTTCCGCTTGTACGGTGCCACCACTCAAAAAACAGCCAAACCTAGCTGTGGTTAAGTGAAAGACTGCATCCTCTGTCTTTAGTAGTGTTGAAATGTTGTCGTTAAGAAACCAAAAAAGAGTGTGAAAGTGTGTAGGCCAATTCATCTTCTTCTTCCTTGAGTTAAAGTGACGATGTTCTTTGTGACAATGACATACTATATGTAAAACTGGACCTCTAGTGTTCTCTGTATCAATGTGCCATATGCTGTGATCAAAAACAAAACTCTGTATCTTAATGCTATTGAGGAGCTGACTATTGTTGCTCAAAACAAACATCTTTTGCAGTTCTTGCCATGATTCGAGTCTCACATTATTGGTGATGAGAACATTTTGTAGACTTTGGAAACTTTGACCAGAAAAAATATAGACTTGGGAAACTAATCTGGAATTTGATTTAGGTTCTAACCTCTACCTGGTTTATTAAAAGAAAAACAGAAAAAACTTGTGTGAGCTTGGGAAAATTACCGAAAATGAAAGAACCAAATCAAACCAAATTATAATATACCATATAAAACCGAATAATTATATATATTTGAATATTTTTAATATTTTATATCTGAATGAATATTCAGTTGAACCAAAGTTGATTTCTGAATGAGTATGTACATACTTGAAATATGATTTTATACTTAAAATGTTGATTATGTTTAAGTTTAAATAACTAATATTAATATCCAAGCCATGATTTATAAATTTAATTATGTTTAGTTCAAAAAACCAAAACAACTAAAATTAAAATATTAGTATGAAAATAAAATTACTCAATATTACTTAAATATTTTTATTTAAAATGTTAAAAATTATTTAAATCATCTCACTCAGAATATATATCTAGTTTTTTATAGTTTAATTATTCAAATCTAAACTAAATTTTTTAAAAAGTAACTAAAATTGAATTAAAAAATTTTAAATACTAAAAAATTATCAATCTTTTAATGGCTAAGAGCTCCATTGGAAAGTATGGTATTTTTTGAATGGAGTTTCCAATGTTTGAAATATCCGTTTACTTTTATACATTCTTTTTGTTGTGAGATATTCATAGTTGACAATATTTCAGTGAGTTTGCTCTTACTGAAATATTCAAAACCAGAATGTTTTCACTACAAGAAAACTAAGCATTTACTAGGAAACTTTACTAGGAAAATAATTCCTCGTAAAATTACTACGAGTTTACTTCGAGTTTACGAGGAAACCATGTTTCCTCGTAAGGTTCTCGTATACTTACGAGAAAACAGTTTCCTCGTAAAGTCATAGTAACATTACTAGGACTTTACGAGGAAAAAACGCGGGCATAGCTATTTCCTAGTAAAGAAGTTTCCTCGTAAAGTCCTAGTAATTGCTTACTACGAAATTAAGAGGAATGAGTTTTGTTACTACGAAATTAAGAGGAACTAGATAGAAAATATCGAATTTAAATTTTGTACCTACTTTTCCTAGCAATTTCTTAGTAAATTCTCAGATTCGAAAATTTCTATAAATACCACCATATGTGATTCATTTGAAACACAACAAACAAATAGAAAATACTCAATTCATAACTGAAAGGAGTTCACAGTCAACATAATAGTTTCTTATCAACTCCTCATAGCTTCTCCTCAAAGAAATAGCTTGGGGCTTTTCTTCAGGTAGATAGTTCGAGGAAAGCTATGTGGGGTTGATAAAAATCGTTCCGATGACTGTATACTTCTTTTAGTTTTTTTAAAAAAAATTGTGATTTGGGGTTTATGAAGATGTATAGGTATAAGTTATGGAAGTTGGTTTAGGTTTAGAGTTTAGGTTTAGGGTTTAGGTTTAAGGTTAGGGTTTAGGGAACTTAGATTAGGTGGTTAGTTTAGGGAACTTATATTAGGTTGTTTAGTTTTGAAAATTTGGGGTTTAGGTGTAGAAGAGGTTAGGAGTTTGGTTGTAGAAGAGGTTATAAGTTAAGGAAGTTGTGGTTTGGGGTTTGGGGTTTCGAGTTTAGGGATTTACAAACCCTTTCCTCGTAAAGCCCTAGTAAGAGAAAACGCGGGCATAGTTGTATCCTCGTAAAATCCTCGTAATGGTATTACTAGGACTTTACGAGGAAATAAAAACACGGGCATAGCTATTTCCTCGTAAAGGCCTAGTAATGTTACTAGGGCCTTACGAGGAAACAAAATTCCTTATATAAACTCGAGCAATCCGATTTCTCATTTGTAGTAAGCTTCTCTCTGAATTCTCTTAAGGTTCTCTCTATTTCCTACTTAGGTGGTTAGATTAGAGAATTTAGATTAGGTGGTTAGATTAGGGAATTTAGATTAGGTGGTTAGTTTAGGGAATTTAGATTAGGTGGTTAGATTAGGGAATTTAGATTAGGTGGTTAGTTTAGGGAATTTAGATTAGGTTGATTTAATTTTTTTAACAGTTTTTTTTTAAATGATACTAGTATATTAATGATACTAGTTGTCGAGCCGGGATGACGACTTCGTTCGTCAATTTAAAGAGCAACATCCGTAGTTTAGTTTTTTTTTCTCTTTAATTGTATATGAATTCAAAACTTAAATATTTAGTTATTTATAAAATATTTGTTATTTCTTTTTTATTTATAATTTGGATTCTTTAATTTTTTTTAAATATATTATTTATATTTATTTTAATTATTTTTTTAATAGGGAAAAATATTTCAAAGCAAATTCCTAGTAAAGCATTATTAGGAAATTACGAGGAAAGTGGAAAAACATTTCGAAGTAAATTCCTAGTAAAGCATTACTAGGAAATTATGAGGAAAGTGGTTACTAGGAGATTACGAGGAAAGTGGTTACTAGGAAATTACGAGGAAAGTGGTTACTAGGAAATTATGAGGAAAGTGGTTACTACGACTTTACGAGGAAAAAGGCTTTACGATGAACGTGTTTCGACGAAACGCGTTTCCTCGTAAGTTCCTAGTAAAAGGCCATTTACTAGGAACTAACGAGGAAAACCTGCCCTAGTAATGGACGAGTTTTCTTGTAGTGTTTAACCAAACCGAACAACAAGTCTAACGCCCAAATTAATTCTGTATATTTGGGTCTTTAGATCGAATTTGGGTCAAGTTTTGTACGGTCCGGATCCTTTGAATTTTAGATATTTAAATTTAATAAAATAATTAGAATTTTTCAGGTTGGGTTCAGTTTGGATCATGTTAAATCCGGATCGGCTTAGAATCATAAATATTGGATTCAATAGGATAAATTAAAATTTATCAAATCGGGTTTGGTTCGATTCTAGATCGAGTTTTGTTTGAGTCATGTCTATCCGGTCCAAAAATATACAAACCATAGATAATATCTAAAAATAATTAAATACACAAAAATCTGAACTTTTACCAAAAATCTGATCCGAAGATATGAAAAATACATGAACTTTTATCTTGTTATCCAAATTATATTTTTGACAATGAAATTTTTTACCCTAAACCCAAAATCATACTCAAAAAATCAAATCTGAAATTTAATAAATACATATAATACCAAAAATATACTGAAACATCTATATATACCTAATTTATATTAAAAGTTTCAAGTATTTCAAGTACTCCATCAAAACTCGGGTTCAGATCGGTCTGGTCCAAAACCCGTGGATCCTCCGCAACAAAACCAAATAAAGTTACATATCCATGCCTGGCCCAAATTGTTCAATGTTCGGTTCTATCTTACACCGACCTAGTAACTCTAGTTAGGTCCTTCTCCGTAGTTAGGAATATTACAAGGACCGGTATGTAATGTACGTGTTTGACCATTCAATCCCTTTTAGAGCATGTCCATTGGTTGGAACTTTTAATGAGTTCTTGTGATTAAATTAGTAGTTAATTAGGTGATTTGAAAAGTTAAGAACATATGTTAGTGTAATTATTTTTTTCTCCTCCAATGGAAGAACTTCATAAGGGTTCTTAAATTTTTTTTTGTAAGCTGAATGATTTAAAATAAAAACATATATAAAAGTTTAAATACAAATAACATAAAATTAAAGCACCAGTAGGATGACGAAAGAAGAAACACTGACAAAAGAAGAGACAATTTTTTTGGCCCCTTGTGTGAAAGCAAGGCACCAGTATGCAGGCGCCACGTATGGGGTTTCTATCAACTCTAAAACCTTCGTATTAAGCACCGGTTCTTTAGTATTATTGTATTTTAGATTTATTTTTTACCCTTTTTTCTTTAAGAGACTCTTCCTAAACCTCCCTATAGAGGTGGTCTTAGGTTACGATTTTTTTTTTTTAACTTCGTCTCTCTCGTTCGTCGCTTTGATCGAACCCAGTTTAGAACTTGGAAGTTGCAACCACGGGAAGACGAAAACACCTTCAACGAGCCGTTCTCGATTCTCTAATAGCCTCAGCTTCCTCGACAACAATCCTCAATTGTTGCCCCCCTTTAGTTTGTGATTCTGCTATTTCCATCGTCTCCAAAGCTTGTAATAGAAAGCGAGTAGCTATGTCGGAGAGGTTTTCACCGACCTTGAGGCTCGGAGATCTTAATGATTTCATTGCTCCGTCTCAAGCTTGTATAGTATCTCTCAAAGGCTCAAAGAAACCCATCGACAAGAAGCCTGATCGATCCCAGGTTCCAAATTTCATTGCTTCATCAACTAGTCAGTTCTTGAGTCTCTTTGTGTATTTATAGCTAAAAGTGTGTTTCTTTGTGCTGTGTTTTTGCTTTTGAAGGTTGTTCTTACTCCAAACAGCAGCTTGAACCGGTCAAAATTTCTCTCAAGGATTGCTTGGCTTGCAGGTCAGCTCTCTGTCTCTCTCTCTTGCTGCTGTTGAGTTAATGTAGAGTTTAAGGTGTGATGAGGATTTTGATTTTTTTTGATGTAGTGGATGCATCACATCGGCTGAGACAGTTATGCTTGAGAAGCAAAGCTTAGACGAGTTCCTCTCTGCTCTTAGCAAAGGCAAAGATGTGATTGTTTCTCTTTCTCCACAGTCCAGAGCCTCCATTGCGGTTCACTACGATATCTCTCCTCTTCAGGTTTTCAAGAAGCTAACTACGTTTTTGAAGTCTCTAGGAGTTAAAGCTGTGTTTGATACAAGTTGTAGTAGAGACTTGGTGCTTATCGAAGCTTGTAATGAGTTTGTGAACCGTTTCAAGCAAGCTAGTTCTGAAGGTGGTGATAATTCTCAGTCCCCTCTCCCTGTGCTTTCCTCCGCATGTCCTGGTAAGACAAGTTCATTACTTTGACTTACTCGAATGTGACAAAACCATGTGAGAGTAATGTTCTTTGTTGAATCAAGGTTGGATATGTTATGCTGAAAAGACGCTAGGCTCTTTTGTTCTGCCATATGTCTCTTCTGTTAAGAGTCCTCAGCAAGCTATTGGGGCTGCTATTAAACACCATTTATGTCAAGCATTAGGACTCAGGTACTCTTGAAACTCTGGTTATACTTTCTTATATTGTCGGGGTACATCGCTGACCATTTATTGTAACTAGGCTGGAGGAGATTTACCATGTGACTGTTATGCCTTGTTATGATAAGAAGCTGGAGGCAGCGAGAGACGATTTTGTCTTTGATGATAACCTGACTGAGGTTGATTCCGTGCTAACAACAGGTGAAATTTTAGATTTGTTAAAGGTGAGAAAGATTAAACCCTGTCTTCTTCATTGTACTTTTACTTCCATCCAGTAGAAAATGTGAATATGGCTCTGGTTTATTATATTATGTGTGTTGCAGTTGAAAGGAGTCGACTTTAAAGATTTGGAGGAGTCTCCACTCGACAGATTGTAAGAAGGATCATTATTATTTCCTCATCTTTCCTTCAGGGTGATGGATTCATGTTTAGTAAACATTTAACGTTCTCCATTTCAAAACAAAACAGGCTGACGAATGTTACTGAGGAAGGACATCTTTATGGTGTAGCTGGGAGTTCTGGTGGTTACGCAGAAACAATATTCAGACATGCGGCAAAAGCGTTATTTGGACACACTATTGAAGGTCCTCTTGAGTTTAAGACTCTCAGAAACTCTGATTTTCGCGAATTAACTCTTCAAGTAAGTTCCTAAGACAGACCATAACAATTTATCTCATTAGTCCTGTTTTTTTTGTCTCACGTTCTTTGTCTTTTACCCTCTTGAAGGTGGAAGGTAAAACAGTGCTTAAATTCGCGCTTTGTTACGGTTTCCAGAACCTTCAGAATATTGTTAGGAAACTGAAAACACGCAAATGCGAGTATCAGTATGTAGAGATTATGGCGTGTCCTGCAGGTTCATCTTCTCTACTTATTAAAACCATTATTTAGAAGAAGCAACTTTGTGTTGTTATTAAGGATTCCCCAATATGGTTGATTGAAACAGGTTGCTTGAACGGTGGTGGGCAGATTAAGCCAAAGACGGGACAAACTCAGAAAGAACTGATCAACACACTGGAAGCTACTTATATGAATGATACTGTAAGTTTCCGTGAAGAGCCATAGTTCCTTTTATAGTTTAAGCAAGCTTAGATATAACCTGACTTTTTGGATCCAGGCTTTAAGTACAGATCCATTCCAGAATCCAATAGCCAAGAAACTGCACGATGAGTGGCTTCACGAGCCTGGTTCCGACGAGGCAAAGAAGTACTTGCACACTCAGTACCATGCGGTCGTGAAAAGCGTCACAGCACAGCTCAACAACTGGTAGACAAAGCATAGGTCTTAAAGTTTTGACCGATAAGGGAGGCAAAGACGGTCGGGTCGCTGTTTTTTATTGTGTATTACTTAGATGAGTGAGAAGCTCCCTGCTCAAGTAGTCTTATATGTGAAAGATAACTCAAAACATGAAATAAAAAAGTACAATTACACACTCCTACCATGCCAGATTTTGTTTTGGTTGGCTAGCAACATTAAATTAATATACAACACTATTACACTTTGACATAGCAATTACTACTGTGAGAGAGAGGCGAGGAGCTTGTCCTTCAACTGCTCAGCGGTGCAACCACCCTTAGGCCGGAGAGTGAATGTATGAACCACCCCCTCATCTGATACAGCCACGTTCGCATCATGAGGTGTAACTTCATTCTCCTTAAACATTTGTATCACCTTTGATACTGGATGGTTATCCAACGGACAGCTTACCCTCACTACAGCATCATCCTGCCTCTGTTGATAATCAACCTCTGCTGGAGTTATCTGATTACTCTCCCTCCTCTTCATTATCTGCTTCTCAGTTTCGTACACCCTTATCTTCTTCTGCATATCAGTGATGTACGTGATTGCATCAGCTAGGAGCGAAGCCTTGTCCATCTTGGAGATGTTAGGCACCACAGCTCTCAAAGCGTAGAATCTCTGGTTCAACTTCTCCCTCCTCTGCCTTTCAGCTTCCACATGGTTTAAGGCCTCTTCTCTTCCGTTTGCAGGCTTCCTCCCTCTCTTCCTCGGCTTCTGCTCGTCGGTTAGATACAATGCCTCGTCTTTCCCTTGCTCATAACCGTACACTTGAGTCGAACCTCCGATCGCTTGCACCTCATAGGACTCCAAGGAGAAACCTGAGTCATCCTCCATCTTAGGGGAGAAGTTAATACTTATCGACCTTTGTTTCGAACCGCCAAGGCTTAGCTGTCGACCAAAGATCTTGGGAGCTTCTTTAGCCTGAACTAACTCGGATCCACCAAACACTGACTTCACCATCTCAACCACACTCTTATCCTCTGGAATCAGTTTCAGTGAACCAAGCTCCACAACTCCACAGTTCACTGGCACAGACAAAACAGTCTTGAAACCAGCAGATCTAGCTAAAAAAGACCTAACCCTGTAATAACTCAAGCAGCTAGGCAAATCTGCAGCCCAGAGCGGCTTCCCAGAGACATAAGTTCCAGCAGGACCGTACTTAGTCGAATCACACCTAAACGAAAAGTAAAGAGACGCCAAATAAAACATGTCTAGATCAGTAAGAGCTCCTTCTTTCACCAGACGATGATCTTCATCTGAACCGAGAAAGGACAAGTGAAGCTTGCGAAGCACACGCCTTTTAGTCTCGTCTTGGTCCTCTCCAGAGTTACCCTTTAAGACACGGCAATGGCCGTCTCCCCAGATCAAGACACAACCGTCGGAGCTGTTGTTAACGTTGGAAGATAACCAGAAAATGACGTAGTCCCAGTCAGAACCTTCAACGACGTGACGTAGGCCTTGTTGAAGATTGGGGTCAGTTGGAGGAGGCGGGAGTAGCTTGGTGAGGGAAGAAGCAGATGAGATGAAGAAGTCGCAAGCTTCGGAGCCTATGGTGGATTCCACCATGGCCCGGTCTTCTTGATTGTCCCAGAACATTTGGGCCATTTGATTCTCCTGGAAACATAACATTGAAACGGATAAGTAAAGGTATTAAATCAAGGATGGGAGGACGAAGAAGAATGAGATTCACGTGTTTCTTGTTGGGCACCGAGTTTAGGGTTTGCTGATGTTGAAGGTAAAGCCTTTTAGAAAAAAAAGCTCTTATCTTTCAATTTTATTGCCGAGGAAGTAGAGACCCAAGAGTAAGACAAAACCTGAGCTTGTTTCACTCAGATCTGTCGTGACTTCTTTTGAAATTGACGAAGAAAGACGAAAGAAGAAATGAGGACGATGCTAGAATGGGATTAAATCGTGTACAAATAAAAACAGTTACGTTTTTAATCGCAAACTGTGAGAACGTAGTTCACGATTCTGGTTTGCATCCGGTTCGGTGTAACTGAACCGAAGACGAGTTGGTTAAGTTGTTAGGCTAAAACTCCTTTTTTTTTTCTTTTTGAACAAAGCTAAAAACTCTTTAAACCCAACGAGTCAATGAGGGATACACAGAGATAGAGTGAAGAAGATTGGGTTGGGCCACGGTGATATGTTGATTGCCCCAAGTCTGAAACGTTTTAAACGGTGTTGTCGAGGAAGAGTAACAACTTATAACAAACTTTTCTCTTCGTCCTTTTCGATAGTTGACTCAGATTATTGCTTGTTCTCAGCTCAAGGATTCTATGTTAAACAAACCTCATAGAAAATTACTAGATGCTGATCATATCATGAAAAAAAGTAACCCTATATATGTATTCCACTTTCACAGGAGATCTTTGGCTATTTCACATTACATAAAAGAATTATCTTCTCGTTTCACAAAATTTCCATCTAACCATAATGCTCTGCTTTTGACCTGGGATAAAGCCTTAAGTATGACTTATATTGACAAGGTGTAGCGAGTGTTTTTGAACCGGTTTGTTCAGCTCCCCCAAAATCCACCTACCTTCTAGTGATTCTTGTGATATAGCGTCCAACAAATTTTGCTGCCTTCATGAATTCTAATATACGGGACAAAGTGCTAAAGAATCTCCCTGACTCCTAGCCATAACCAACCAGTCCATTTCATAGTGGTGTTTCTAAGATGATGATGCATGTTGAGATAAGTGTAGTGAGTATAAAGCATATATAACTAAAGAAACACCATCATATTTGAATATTTGACTATTACACCGGTAAAAATGAATCACGATCCGGTTCAGCTAGAAGTCGTCATATATATTTGGCTATTCAATTTGACTTCTTCAACTATAGATTGAATTTTGAACCATTATGTAAGGCGGTTGGATTCATGCATCCTCATTGACGATCACATTAACACCAAATTCCCACTGCTCACACGATATGTTGTTCAATGAATCCCCTTATTTAAGCCTTCTCTTGAATCCTCAACTATGAATATGTTAGTTTCCTAGCCAAGAAATCATCACTTGATTCCTCTCAGTCACTTTTTTTCTTACCTTTTCAGTGACTGTTATAGCGATCTTGCCCATGTTACTCACCGATGATGCTAATCAAATTCAGTTTTGCTTGTTGCTAGGTCGAAAAATCTTTGGTGAAAGATGTGTGACTGATGATGTTGCTTTTTGCTAGGTCGAAAAAACTTGTTACAAGTGTGGGACTGATGATGTTGGTGCCCAGGAATAGTTTGATGTCGTTGGCCCGGCAAACATGAATGGAAACACATTAACATGTAATAACGATCTATTTTATTTTTGTTTTCAGTATTCAGTTGGTTTGACGCCAAGAACCTTTTTTACAAGAAAACACTCCTTCTCTATTTTGTACTAAGATCCTCACTTAGCTAAGGCTCTCTGCGACAGCCTCCTGGTAGGAGAAACCGAAAGCGGGCAGCATTCTGAATCAAAAATGCAGGTAGATGTACGGCAGATGCAGAAGGCGGGATGGGTCCTATTTTGCTAATCAAATCTTTGAAACGATATTCTTCAGGAAGCATGTCAAAGAGATCATATCCTTTACATATATGTTTCTGTATCCTCGAGTAGTCAAGAAACTCCTTACGCCTCACTCTATCCGCATGGCTGTACCCTTTCATCTTGAAAACAAACTCACTGAGACGTCGGAAACAGAAGCTACAATGCCACCCAGCGTCAGATAACATCAAGTCTGTTTGTCGTGAGTGGCGGTAGTGAGTCCATTTCCTGCTGTATATATGCACAGATGATCTCCAGCTACTGTAATCAACCGGGAACTCAAAGGAATACATGTAATGTCTCATCTCCAGATGCATCACATCTGGTATCCCATCGCACCACTGCAGAGACTTGACAGTATGAGGACTGGGGATCTCATCTGCGTCTGACATGATCACCGCGTCTCCATCAGATACATTAGCTTCTCTGAGCAGCCAATTCATAGCAACCCGTTGTCGCCCTTCAAGCAAGAAAGGGTCTTCTTCTTCTTGTTGGTGTAAATGCTTCTTCCCAGGAAACACACCGTGCACTATCTTACCCTCAGCGAACGTGAATCTCTCCTTGTTGGATTCGAAAAAGAGAGGCTTTGGGATGCCAGTGAAGGTAGTGTTTGATTCAAGGATCACAAACTTGGAAACGTATGGTGCTAGCTCTTGCCATCTGAGTTCTAGGAGGTCGAGCTCGTTGCTGAAGATGATGGCATCAAAGACTCGCCTTGGTTGTGTCCGGTGAGTCCATCCATGGAGCTGGCAGAGATGTGCCATGGAGACGTTCTCGGCGTAGTAATGTGGGATTCGTTTGAAAGGTGGTGGTGGTTTGTCCCAAAGAGGACGGAAAAGATATGATATGGTTTGGAAGTTTGTGAGGATACCAAACAAACATGTTGACAAAATGATTAGAAGAGTTGGAAACAGAACAAGTTTAGGCCGTGATTTGTGCAACGATCTGATTCTCATTTTCATTCCTGCATTGAAACAAAGACAATAGCTGAAACTATTATCAAATCTCAACAGACAAAGTTGGTCCTAAACAACACACATCAAGTTTAAATCAATCAATGGTCGAATCTGTGGAAACAAAGTCAGAATCTGCATACCCTTAAGGAAGATTCCTTTCTGCAGAAACTAATATAATCAAATTGAAAAATAAAATGAAAGATAGAATTCTTTAAGTGAAACAAGAAACTCAACAGAATCTTGAAATCCCAAGGGAAGATACCTTATTCCAGATTTGTCGAGGTTTGAGATTTTCTCAGAGCGAAATAAAAATTAGCTACGAGATTGAAGTAATTTTGAGGAGAGATGAGAACCGAAGAAGCGGTGACTTTTTTTTTAGCTCAAATGGATATTTAGCAATAAACTAAAAAAGGAATCTGATGGTGTTTCTTAAGAGTTCTCACGCTTGGAGATGATGATGCAAGCATATATATATATATATAACTATTAGGCCATGAATTTTCTTTTTTTTTTTTTTTTGAAACACAACTATTAGGCCATGAATACAATTTAACAATTAGTATAAAAAGTTCTATGCCACCTTGTCGAGTTTATGTCTTATACATTCACTTTATTACACAGATTGTCACAACTGTACCGTTTATATAATAGAGGACAACGTAATCCACCTGTGAGTGAAGAGATAAGGTTGATGAGGGCCACACAATCCAAAATCCAAATGTTTAGTATACAAGAAAGAAACCAGATTTTTACAAGGAAGAAGTGAGATATGATGATGATGATGATGTCTCTCCCCAAAATGAAAATATCTTGTCTGCAACCTCAACTCCATTTGAGCAGTACCAGATTATTAGCAGAAACTCATCCGCTTCCAAGCTCAAGCATAAGCAACAGAACATCACATCTCATTCGGTGCGGTTCAGCAAGAAGAAGAAGATTAACTGCTAAAAGTCTCAAAGGTCTTGAAAAGGCACAACCTTTGGGTTTGGAGAAGAATCAGTGGAGAAGATATGCTCTTGTGAGTGGTGTGTCTGTAGGGTTGATGATGGCTTTGGTGTTGGGTTTAGATGCAGAGAAGGCGATGGCATTAGGTCCAGAAGGTCCATTGATGGAAGAGTTTTGGGACAACGTGAGAAGGTACGGTCTTTACGCTCTCACCGTCAGCACTGGAGCACTCTCCGCCGTCTTTGAGCCCATCTTCGAACTCCTCAAGAACCCCATCTCTGCCATTCTCATCTTGATCATCTTAGGTGGAAGCTTCTATATCGTCTCCCAAGTTGTCTCATCCATGGTTGGTGTCAACGAGTTCGTTTATGACTACGGATACTAGAGTTTGTTCTCTTTGTTCTACATGTCATGGTGGTCATCAATATTTTTATTTTGTTATACAATCAATCAACGAGACAGATACATTTTATTTGACATTAAAAAGCATCAAACTTTGTACATGTTAAAGCTCTTAAAAGATGGAGACTTTGGTTACAAATCTTTCTTTTAATTGTACTTGTGAGAATCATCAGGCCTTCCAGCGACGTAGTCCATGATTCCCTGCCCGGTCGCTTCATCTGAAAGCTGTTGAAAGCCACCGAAGGTGATTGCTATGGCCAAGAAGGCGGCCGTTGATGCAAACAGTGGCCAGAAATAAGCTAATACGTCGAGAACTCCTAGGTGCTGTGTAGACCAGGGATGATACAAGTACGCTCACGATGATTGCGACCATGAAATGGAATTTGTATTCCATTAGCCTTGCTTGAATCTCCATTTCGTGTTGACGGGGAGAGAGAGAGAGTTTCTGGAACCAAAACTCTGATGATTGCAACTTGTGAGGAAGGAGACTGAGATGGTTTTAAAGTCAAAAGCATGTACCTTTGGCTTTGTTGTTGATCAACGCATGTTCTCAAGTCATGTTCCTTAGTGGGCTGTTTGTGTGCTTGGTGAAGATTCCCTTGTTTACCATTACTTTAACAAACTATTCATGATTACTGTACCTGGAATGACATGAATACCCCCGAAGTTTAGAGAATGTGAAGGGATATGATCGTCATTTTTGGATTGATAGATGAGGCATTGGATTTCGAGATGCCTTTGTACTGGGAATGGGTTTTGTCTCTTTTCTTCATTTTGATTAACAAAACAAAGAGTTTACTTAAACTTAAGAGAATAATGAAGGAATAGGGATGAAGTCTCTTCGCAAAGTTTCTTACTTTACACCATAACCAATGGAAAGGCATCAACTTTCTCTTCTTTGTCTACATTATCAAACTTCACTTTGTCACTACCACACAAATGATTGATTTTTAACATTAAAGATTTGCAAAAATAATAAAAATAGATACAGCGACAAATACATATGATTTTTCAACATAACCTTTAAAGGTAAATACTTATTACCACACAAAGTAAAAGATCAAACAATAAACCCACATAATGTTCAAGTTCAACATTATGAACACTCGGTCGCTTCTCATATCTTTCAAAGCGGAGCCGGTGCAAGTCCCATGTATGAGAATTTTGGATAGGAGGAGAAATTATTGGGGCTGAAGATAACTTTGATGATAATCTTAGAGACAAAGTTGTTAACCTTGGAGAAGATGATGTTGTCTATCTTGACGATATTGACAAACTAGATGATGACGATGATGAATTGGAAAACAATGACACTAAAGTATAACAAGACCATGCTAATCTTGCAGCAGCAGGATAAATTATCAGAATAAAATCATAATCTTGGAAACCAAGTCAAAGCTGCTAGTGCTAAACTTGGAGAAAACGACACGGACGACCTTGTTGTTGATGATATTGACGGACTAGTTGATGTTGGAAGACAACAACACTGAAGTACAACAAAACCATCTTTCCACCAGGGAAAGAACTGATCTTACTCTCAACCGATTCAAGCTGCCTCAAAATAAGGGACATACAAAAGCTTCAACTGAAGCATCTAAGCTTTCTCTCCGTGCAAACATAAATGTGATAACGAGGATGATATGAAAGTGGTGATAGATTTTGCGATAACGTTGATGTTGCATATAGAAAAAGAGAGTTCACAAGTGATAGTTAAATAGTTATTGCGGATTTTCTTGAGAACTAAGTTTTTTTATACTTGATTAAGCCTATGGTATATCACTATATCATATATTCTAGAAAGTATTCACACAGACAGAATTCTTGATTTCGTTATCATTATCTTACTGGACATTGACAAGAAGAGTTTTACAACATCGTAATGTAATAGAACCTTAGAAAAAAGCAAATAATATACTAAAATATAAATAATACATGAACTGTTGTAAAACAAATCCACGTTAAAAAGAGTTAAAAAAAAACAGCATGAAGTTAAAGATCATGTGTATTTGTTACTAGGTCTGGACATTTGAGTACCCATTCGAGTTTGGATAGGATATTTTAAATTATCAAATATTTTGGTATAGGGATTTCATATCCGTTCGGGTATCTTTACATATCAAATCGGATTAGGGTATTTTTAGTTCGGTTAGCTTATATCGGGTCGGGTTTAGATGTTTTAGATATTGAAAAAAAAATCAAACTCTTAATTGATATTTAAAAATTTTAAAAACTCTTTGTTACTTAAGTTTTTATACTTAAAAATATACAATTAACTTAAAAAAAAATAGTTTGAAGGATTAACAGGCTTAAAAACAAACATTTGAAAATAAAAAATATTAAGTTATTTGTTGTTTTGAGAATTTGAATGCAATTTTTGTTAATGCATGGAACAAGAAGCTTGTGAATAATAAATTACTTTGTCCGTAATTTTATGTATATTATATGTCATGTCCATCATTAATATAAATATATTGAAAAAAATAAAAGAAGTAAACTAAAAATATAAAGTTAAGTATACATATTTTCGGTTATCATTGAATATTTATTCATGTTTGGGTATTATATGTTCGGGTGCGGATGTCCAATTTATTCTAAATCAATATCCGTTTGAGTATTTTACTATTTTGGTTCGAGTTTTTTTGGATGAAATTTAGGTATCGGATAAAATGTCTAATCCTATTTGTTACTATATGATACTTTTGTTGATATGTCCCATAAACAAACCATTGAAGGAGATGTAAGTAAATGCTGCAAAATCGATAGTGTCATCTTCTCCAAGGTTAACAGCTCAAGCTCCACGATTAGCAGAAAGGTTTTCTTCATCCAGATAATTTCTCCTCCGGCTCCAAGATTCTCATGCGCATGATTTGCATAGCCTTGAAAGATTTGAGAAGTGATTGTTTAAACATTATGTGGTTTTACGGTTTGATTTTTCAATTTTTGTTGTAATAATATCTAATTTTACAAGCATGTGGAATTAAAATGAGGTCGGAAAATCGTGTATACGTAGTTATATGTTACTTCTGACGAAGAAAATGCAGTTTTCCCTAAAGTTTTTAAATAAAACTGAAGTATCAAATAGATAACTATGACATATTTCAGATAATAGGTTCCCAAAAACAAACCCATTGAAAGAGATGTAAGTAGAACACTTTACAGATTCACAAGATTTTTCATCTCAACACAAGATTTACACAGCAGAATCCAACTACTTGACTGAGTTGTTATCAAAAATCTCACCCGTATGCAACTCAGCTTCAATCCACAACGAGGTTCAAACTATACAGCAAAATGACAAGGAAGCCACATCAGAAGTTATTAACCTCCACTATTGTCTGCAAAGATGGCTTCCATTTACGGTTGCAGCTACCATAAATCTCTGGGAGCTCAAAAGAAACGCCTTCTTGACTTTTCAGAAGTAGCAGCTCGAGCTGCTTCCTCGTCAGAATGATCTTCACGCACCTCCTCTTCCCTGTTTTCTGCTCAGCTACCTCTTGAGGTAACTCCTTGGACTTTTTTGTTGCTGCATCATCCAATGAGAAATCTCCAAGTATGTTTCCATGCTTACTACGCAATGTCTGAATGCAGTTTCCCATGTTGTTGCGTAGTAATGATGTGATTTGTGATGGTGCCTTGACTCCTACAGTCTTATATTCAGCTCTTGGGCTAACGTGCAAACCATCACATGCGCACTAACTCTTTTCTTTATTACGGTCAGCTAATGTAACAGCACTTGAAAAACATATCTTGTTGCACATGCAAAATGTCAAACTGGGTCCTTCAATATTACTTGTAAAATCAAACATATATCAATAGAGCATGCTTTCCAAGAGGCAAAGTCAAATCGCCACCCCCTCATCATAAAGTCAACAGGAGGATAATGAAGAAAAAGACCATAAACTAAGGAATACGAGACTTAATCAGCCCCTGTAGAACTGTTTTAAAAATGTATAACACTGAGTTTGCTAGCATTACAAAATCTTCCTGATCCAGAAACTTCAGGTATTGGGATAAAACTCAAAGCCACATAGACATAACAAAGCTACATACCAAAGACTGAGAGTTATGCAGAAACTTCTTCGGATGAACGTCTAGACTCTAACCATGCCTTTGCCGCAACACTAGTGGTCAAAAACCAGCCAACCTTATCTGGGGCTTCATGGAAAGGAGCATTTAGCTCCTTTAAGTGAGACTCAAAAACAGCTGCTAAACCTTTGTCTGAGTACTTGTGTTTCCCATGTCCAGTGTTGATTCCTAGCAACGGAGGGAACTCTTCTCCAGACGTCAGAGCGGCTTCTGATAAGTCGTTCATCCAAACATGAAGAGCGGTTAAGGCTGCACCAAGAGAGAGACTTTTCAGATGTAAAGACCACTGGGTAGCAGATTTTGATTGAAGACCTGAGTATATGTCATACTCCAGCCCCAGTTGCAGGATCTCACAAGCTTTTTCCAACTTATTGAGATTGACACAAAGATCAATCAAGCAATTCAAATAAGCTTTATTTACATCAGATCCTATGGAATCAATCAACTCAGATGCTTCCTTCTTAAACACCCCTTCCTCGCAGTTTTCCTCCTGTACCAACATCTTTACCACGTGACCAAGCTTTGGCTTAGCCTTCTCCACACATCCAATGAGCTTACTGATTTCCTCCTTTGGTGTCTGGGTCATTACATTCAGAAGACAACCACAGAATCTGTCGTCTGGCTCTATACCAAGTTCCAAGACCTGATCGAATGTCCTCACAACATCATCAACCTGCTTGGCTTTCCCATAACACTGGATAAGTGACGTAAGAACAAAAAGAGTAGGCTCAAAACCAGCTTCTCTCATCTCACGCAGAGCCGCCTCAGCCTCTGAAACCCTCCCACAGCATGAGTACACAGTGATCAACGAAGAGAAGGTCCAGCTGTCAGGTTGACAAGTCCCACTGCTCTTCATATCTTGAAAAATCTCAAAGGCTTCATCCACATATCCAATATCAGCACACATGGACAAGAGAGTATTGTAAAGAATCACAGTTAATTCCATTCCTTTCCCCTTCATCTGTCTGTAGATAACAAGCGCATCGTCGCCATAACGAGCTCTACCGTAGGCTCTAATAAGAGCAGCATAAGTACTCCAATTCGGTTCAAAGCCATTGCTTATAAGATCCTTGTGGATTATCGTCGCCTGCCAAGGCCTCTTAGCTTTACCCATAGAATCTAACAGCCTATTGTAAATAACAAGATTAGGCTTCACCCCAAGAGACTTCATCTCTTCATAGATGTTAAGACACCCATCATAGTTTCCAGCATAACCATATATCCTAATCAAAGTCGAGAAAGTAACAGGGTCAATGCGCCATTTCTCAGTCCTAGCACGGTCATACAAGCTCAAAGCCATCTGAACGTTACCAGCACGACCATAAGCATCGATCATAGCAGCCAAAGTGACATTATCAGGCTCACACCCAAAGGAAGGCATTTTCTCAAACCACTCAACAGCTCTCTTAGGTAAACCACACTGCCTAGCGCAGCTGATTATCGTAGTGAACGTCGCATTGTCTGGTTTAACCCCTCTCTGGAGCATTTCATCGAACAGCTTCTCGGACTTCTCGAGATCCTTAGACTTCCTAAACACCTTCATTGTAACATTGTATAGAATCACTTCCCTGCTGGGTTTCAGCGTCTCAAGGAGACTGTTCAACACAAGAGGCGCGGTTTCAGGGTTTGTCATGTTGTTGAGGGTAACAACAGCATCTTGCTCAAAGAGTTTACTACCAAACTTAGTTATTACATCAGAGACATCATCTTGGTTTGGGGGACACGCGTCTAAGGACTCAGCTAGTTTGATAAGAGAAGAGTACCTCGAATCGTAAGACTGTTTACGAAGCTGAGAAGCTCTAGGGCTTTTGGGGTTTACCCAGGCGTATCTTTTGGAACCGGAACCTGGTGGATTCGCATCAAGTTTGGGTTTTTCGATCTGGGTTTCATGTGGAAGAGATTCTTGTAGTGAAACATGGCTTGTTTGGAGAAGGTTTCTGGACTGGAGAGGAGGAGAGTTGGGGTTGTAAGCGCAAAAGAAGCTCCTTGGAGTGGATTTAGGATGAACTGAGAAGAGATTGCAGAGAGGATGAGGATTGTGGAGAAGCGATGAAGGAGAGGAGCTTAGATGGAATGACATACTTTGTTATTTCTTCGCTGTGGGTAGCATCGATCTTATCCAACAAAGCAGTCTCGAAGCAGCTTTGTAGAAGAAGATATCGAGTAGTGTGATGTTTTAGTGTTTCTCAATGTAACTGCGTGCTGTTTCTTTGGTTTAAACCCACCACGTAGTTCGACTAACTTTTCAATAGACGATGACGCGTTGGGGTTTGGAGGTGATCCGTTGAGAGTTTGACCCATTTGTGCCCATCACCTCAATAAAAAAAAGGGAATTACAACAGGCCAATTAGCTTAATTAAATGCAAATTTCAACATTGAATATACCGACGAAAATAACTACACCAAAATTTAATCGATTACAACTGAATTTATAATTGTCAAAATCTAAAATTTATTCTATTAAAAGA
>CAJHQP010002262.1:0-90133 GCA_905132765.1 Moricandia arvensis | reverse complement strand
AGATTTACGCTATTTCATTCCATTTTAAATCTCATAGGAACATGCAAATTTTTTAATAGTTGCATAAAAAAAATATAAGAACATATAAATCACTAACGGAATGGCCTTCCTTTCTTTTCTTGTCTTCCTTTTATAATCATTCTTGTTTGGCCTGTTTCTGTGATCTTCTCTCTCTCTCCGTTGATTCGTCTATTCTGATGATTCCGACAGAATGTTCCTTTCGACTTTGTCTTTTCAGTTTTAAGCGAATATTCGACCTCGTTCCTTAAGTCAGCTCGAGATCTATCTCCGAATAACAATCTCTTCTTGGCCAAGCTCGAGGTGGAGATCAGAGTCTTTATTAAACATAAATGGGCCCTACGCCATTATGTGCAGGGCCATGTTGGACTCGGTCCAACAAGTAACTTTGGACATCACTAGTATGTAATCTATCAGGGTTGAGACGATTCACAGCTTTTAACTAACAAAGTTTTAAGCTATGATGATTCTAGAGAAGAAAACTCCAGGTACAATTCACGGTGAAGTCAGACATATTGAAGAGGAGTATACATAAACTACTGGAGACACTGAGGATATCATTGTAGTAGATCAAGCTGCATGAACCCATGATCTTCATGATTTTTCAGTTGGCTCGAGACCATATTAGGAGACAGTCAAAAACCATCAGTGAGGTTGTCAAACTATCAGGTATTTTGAGGAGAATGGTGAAATATTAGCTATGCTTATCTCATTGTTGATGATATGGGAAGCCTGGACTTGAGAATTTCCAAGAAGCTATGTCAAGTTCAGACAGAGATAAAGTGGCTTTCGGATTTTGATGCGAGATGTAGTCTTTAGAGAAGAATAGAATGTGATCAATGGTTAACAGAATGAACTATTGAGATACACTGCGCATTCTCAAAGTGAAATAGCTTTGGCTAAGAATGCGGTACATCATGAGAGGACTAAGCATGTAGAAAGTAAGTACCATTTCATTAGGGATTTGATCAGTGATGGGATAGTTAACGTCAGTTTGATTGCTATTGAGTACAATGCATCAGATAGATTCACTAAAGTGTTGTTAGTAAAGAACTCAAAGACGCATTAGAGTAAGGGTGGCGTGAGGACGAGCCTTTGATGCTGAAAAGAAATGAAGCTGTGTGGATAGACTCAGGAGGATAGGAAGTTGAATGGGTTTTATCCAGGAAAATTCAAAAGTGCTAAGTGTTGCAAAGTGTCCCTATATCTTAACTTTGGGCGTTGGAAGGTCGCTAGATGGAGTAGAGGCTTTGGTTACTAAAAACCAAAGAATGTGGTTTTGCACATGTGTGTTTCTCTACTTTCGTTTTACTCGTAGTTTGATCAAGTTAGGATTTGCTCAACGACTAAGAATCAAACAACAAGCGGCACAACAAGCTTAGCTTTTTTTTTAGTTTAACAACAAAAAAAGCTTAGCTAACGATAAAATGTAAGGTTATTGTCACTGTACAATATAAAGAATCGTGTTCTCTCGTGACCAAAAGTAAAATGTCGCTGTCTTAATCGCTCATGGTATACATGTAAACAGTCTACCAAATGTACACAGTCTGATATTTAATAACATGGTCGTCGACAAACGTTGTATTTCTTTCTTTCTTTTTTTTGAAAAAAAACGTTGTATTTTTTTTCGTACTATAAGAAAGAGTTTTGATCGTAGAAGTTTCGCTGATAAAAAAATATTCGCTGAAAATAATGATAAGTTTACTTCAATTCTTGTCATCTATATAGTACTTCCACTTCGAATCTTCCTTCATAGACAACAACAACAACAACAAAAAAATAGATATTTGTGAATAGTTTTGTATAAAACTAATATGTATTTGGTATAGAGCAATTCAAAAAATTATTCAGAAATTTTACAACTGGCTGAATAAATTTGATTTCTATTTTAAATATATAAATATACTTCTTAATTTTATATTTTTTAGTGAAAATATCTTATAGTATATTAAAACATAAGATATATATCTTACATAATTTTGGTTGCCATGAGAATTAATAATTACATAATTTTGGTTGCCATGAGAATTAATAATTACTTCTCCGTTACACATAATCTCAGATTCTCAGTAAATATTAAGTAAAAAATGTCCCTTTACAAACAATAGGAATTATTTACTGTTATCACCAGATTTAACCCTTTTTGTATCATATCAAAATTATGAAATCAAATTCAATACTTTTGTAATTAAATTTCCTTATAGCTAGATAAGACATATCACCACAAGTAACTTCGTTTCGTTAAGTAAACTTAATTATTATATATAGACACAATGAATCACTAATAATGTACTTCTGGGGATTAATTTACTGATATTCAATTTAATCAACATTCCTTTAGAAATAAACATTATCTCAGCTGGCAGTAAGTAAACTGTTCCATTCACAGAGATCAGTCTTGTCCAAGTTAGTAAAATGCGTCGCCTTCTAGATGTTTTTGAAGTTGATATGAGGCCATAAAATTAGCTATTTAATGATTAAGAAGCCAACTAATATAATATTTATACAGGCCAAGAAACTTTGGACACTCAAATAATGAGGCAGAGAAGACAATCAGAAGAAAATGAAACACTCAGTTGAACTGAACATGTGTTTTGCTTCTTAACATGGTCCTTTTGTGACGACATATATCTTCTTCACTTGGTCCTGTAATTAGTTCAATACACGGATATTAATATATTTAAAATTAAAGTTTGTGCTTGAAATATAGAATTGCAATATATCTCAACTTTCGTTTATAGTTATGCGATGAAAACTGTCATTTTTTAAAATTGATACTATTGAGGTAAAAATGATCTTAAACAAAGAGGGTTGGTTCTCTTTTGCAGGTTCAACCCACTTTTAATTCGATGAGTTATTTTAAAAATTGGAATTTCTAAGACTGAATTTGGATATGTTGAAAATTATAGGCCTAAGGTACTTCCATAGTAATCAAACAAAAAAAATGATCTTTAGCTTTTATGGCATTCCAGATTTGAAGAAAGAGATTTATAATCTTCAAATGAACTCAAAAGGGCTGACCGCCTTGTGTTCATTAATTGTGTGAATCTAATCACGTACCTATGCTTAAGTTTTTTGCAAACAACCTGCCTTCTTTTTTATCTAACATTTTGTAATAAGTGAAGATTCTTCACTTAGTTTAAGCAACTCAGTACCGTTAAATAAAACAAGACGCCAAATTGTTCTATATATTAATTGAGAAGTCATTTTAGTGATTTTGTTTACGTGTCGATTACTGGTGAAGTCTTGAAAAAATTGTTATAATTTGATTGGTCGATGATTTTAAATTTTAGTTATTTTATTTAAATATAAAATATAAAGTAAGTCTATAACTAATTAATATCACTTACCGATATTACAAATAATAATTTATGGTAACTAATTGTCAAAATTATAGAAAAAGTAATAAAGTTTGATTAATTCTTTATTATATTTTTAAACCATATAAAACAATGAATAATTTTTTAATAGAAATCAATATAAATAATTTCATAATGTGTCAAAAAATTATATTCTTATATAGAGTATTATAATAACTATTAATGTCTTATAATAATTATATAAAAAATTCATATTTTTATATAGATTATTATAATAACTATTAACATTTTATAATGTCCATATATGATATATAAATCATTTTTCTATAAAAATTCAAAAATTATTTTTTATTACTTTCAAAATTATTTGATCAAAATTTTTAAAGTGTTTATAAGAACACATAAAATAAAAATCAAAATTTCACATTAAACAAAAAGTTATTTAAGTGATTTTGTCGATTATTAGAGAAGTCTTAAGAAAATTATTAAAATGATGTAAGAAGGAAGAATTAAACTATGGGCCTTAGTCTTCTTTCAAAAAGTGGACTGTGATGAGTCGACAGATTACATGCAAGTCATGAAAAGATGACGAGTCCGGTATGGAAGTGTCAATACGACTGCCTCTACTCATAAGGTTCTTAGCTATTACGAGGATATCGCTATCATGAAAATAACTGACCCTATCGATGTATGATAATCATCACGAAGATGACTATATATATAATGTCTGAATATGTATATATTACAACTTGGAAACTAAACCAAAGTTGTATAACTGTTAGAGTCTAAATGATTGTTTTATAGTAATAAAATATGTATTATGTTTTGATGGGTTCCTCATTGATTAATTCATTACTTACTTTCCATGTTGTTCTTTTCAATATGTACAGATACGGTTAAAGTTAAGACGTAAAAAGTAAGGTTCATGAGATCGGTTCGGTGTTATATTTTCACTTGCAGAAAATGGAAACAATCAAACAAACAAGTACTGTTTTATCGTTTGTTTTGCGTTTTGCTTTTGACATTTACAGTTTAGAAGAAATAAGATGCTGGTAAAAATATATCAAATATATCATTTATATGCAATACGCACAAAATTAACTTTTCAATCAAACACAATCTAAACACGAATATACTATCAAAGCATAGCCCTAAGAACTCTGAATAAGTAATTTCAAAACAGATACACATATATATCAATATAATTATGAATACAGAAGTTAAATAATGATTAATTCTAGTAACAATTCTTTAGGATTGGCGCTAACATAACTGACGAGTGTTAGGCCGGAAGAGCTTTCGATTTGGACTACCTAACAATAGTTTCACTTAATTAAGCAAAATATGTTAGGCCTTGACTTTTTTACAATTTAAAGTGAGTTTTAGAAGAATCCATTATATCTCTATCAAAGTGGCATTTTTCTTACTTCATTAATAATCTGACCTCAATTATTTGACGTTTTCAAACACACCAATGTAATAGCTAAACACAAATACAAATTTAAACGCTATAAAATCCTTTGTAGTATGTTTCTATTTGCAGGCTTTGTGGCAAAATAAGTTTAGTATGGTATTATACAATCATTTGCCCTATCCAAAATATATAATATGACCGATATCTATAGTATATGTTGTAATATAGTATTACTGAATTTGACTTGGTTCAAGATTAAAAAGAATGATAACTAAATAATCTTATAAATGCTTGAAAATTCACAGATTTAAAAATGTATATATAAATATCTATTATAACCTTGTTTTAATTAATGTTTTTTAGTTTTTTTCAGTAAATAATATATATTATAAATGTAAATGAAGAAAATAGCAATAACTACATATATAAAACTGAAAACATCTATTTAAAAGCAGAGAAGTATAAAATTTGTACATATATTACAAAATAAAATGGTAGCCGTTTTGGCATCCACAAATAAAATATATTTACCTCTAGTCTATTTATGGAAATACCAAAAAATAAAACAAAAAATAATCACTTCACCTCCTTTGTAATCATCATCACATTTACATTACCACATCCATCATTCGGCTACCATCACTGTAGTCACTACCACAATCACCACCAAATCCGTAATTTTAGATGTCTAACAAATAAACACAATCTATTTTTTTAATATACTATTCTATCTAATAGTTTCATTTATAAAATATACAATTTCATTTATTCATTCTATTATATTTTTTATATTTTTTTTATAACATCGGTCTATTTCTTCAATTCATTGTTGCGGTCACGACTACATAATAACCACCATTACAACCACAATAATGTATTCTACAAAAGATCATCGTCTTTTCTGTATTCATGACCACCATTTCCTCCGTAAGCATCACTGCCGTAGTCCACAAACACTACCGTCATCACCATTATCCTTGCGATAAAGTAACAAGAGAAATACTCTAAAATATACTTAAAAAACATTTTTGTCACCAAAATATATTTCAAAGAAAAAAAATGGACTAAAAAAGACTTTATTAAAGGTGTAAATATATGTTATAATTCTTAAGTTAATTAATCTAGATTTAAAGTTAAAGTTACAGGGTGGATTTAGAAGTAAGGTGTAAAACTAAAAAAATAAAAAAATAAAAGTTTAAAAAGATTATTTTCTCAAATAACAAATTTCGTGTATTTTATTTCCTGCTAAAAATTTAACGTTTGCCGAATTAAAAGAAGGACAAAACTGGAAAGGAAAGGAAGAAATGTTATGACACTTAATGGTGAAATTAATGATGCTATATTTTTTATATTTTACTAAAATTTTATTGTTTCACAAATTAAACTCTATATTTAACATCTAACTTCCAATTCGCAAAAAAGACAAAAAAAAAAAAGAGAGAAAAGAATACTCAAAGTAAATTTGAGAACATGGATATCCTCCAGCAGAGCTACCTGCCTTGTGAGATAAAAAAAGCATAAAAACCCCATTAAAGTCTCACCTACACAAAGTTCCTTCACCTCTTTTCTAAACTTCATAATCCCCAAAACGCAAATCATCAAACGCTAAACGCTAAACGCTAAACGCTAAACGCTAAAGCTGAACCCATAACGAACTCTATTTTCGCTTACCTAGTTCTCTGTGGACGCCCTCACCGTAAACCTTCACCAACCCAAATTTAATTCTTCTGTGTTTTTATTCACAAAATACAAAAAACAAAAACAGACAGATAATAATATCTCTCCTTCTCGTCTCTGTCTCTGTCTCTTCTTCTTCCTCCTCCTTCCTTCTGTGACTAATTAGCGAAGATGAAGTACATTCGAAGCAACAGCTTGAAACGCCTCTTCTCCTTCAAACGCCGAAGTTTCGACTCAGACTCTGAAAACTCAACTCCACACGCCAAATGCGTCGAGGGTTTTCAAGAAACAGAGCAGTTCCAAAGACCCAAGTGGAAATGTTTCTCCTTTGAAGAAATCCACGACGCAACCAACGGTTTCAGCTCAGGTTCTGTCTCCAAACTCAAGAAACTCTCTATAAAATGTCTTCTTTCACTTAAAAAGATAAAAGGGTTTTGTCTTTTCTTTTGCAGAGAACTTGGTAGGAAGAGGTGGATTTGCAGAGGTGTATAAAGGAGTTTTAGGTAAAAGTGGTGAAGAAATCGCAGTGAAGAGGATAACGAGAGGAGGGGGAGAGGACGAGAGGAGAGTGAAAGAGTTTTGATGGAGATTGGAACAATAGGACATGTCTCACATCCTAATGTCTTGTCTCTTCTTGGTTGTTGTCTTGAACAATGGTCTCTATCTTGTTTTCATCTTCTCTTCTAGAGGCTCTCTTGCTTCTCTCCTTCATGGTATATAATCCACAACCTTCTTTGGCAAAAAAAAACATTTATTGACATATAATGCTTTCTTGAACATGGTTTATGCAAAATCAAGGTGTTTTTGTTTGTTATAATGATTTTTTAAATATATTGTTTTTATGTAGATTTGAATCAAGCACCATTGAAGTGGGAGACAAGGAATCAAATTGCAATTGGGACAGCAAAAGGGCTTCATTATCTACACAGAGGTTGTCAGAGAAGGATCATACATAGAGACATTAAATCCTCTAATGTTCTCTTAACCCAAGATTTTCAGCACAGGTAATTTGTAATTATTATTTTTGTCTCTTCTTCTTAATATTCTAACTATTTCATTTGTTATTTTACTATTCTCCTTTTTTTATAATTTCGTTTACTAATAGTATTAAAAGAAGAAACAATTATCTTTGTGAACTTTTAGATATCTGATTTTGGTTTGGCAAAATGGCTGCCTTCTCAATGGTCTCACCATTCCATTGCTCCCATTGAAGGAACTTTTGGGTACTTTCTTACTTTATTTCCATATTTATACTATATAACAAAGTGCATATGTTTTGTTTTAACATGTTGATTAATCATTTTTGAATAAATACAGGCACTTAGCACCAGAGTACTACACACATGGGATTGTGGATGAGAAGACTGATGTTTTTGCCTTTGGAGTGTTCTTGCTTGAACTCATTTCTGGTAAAAAACCTGTTGATGCTTCCCACCAAAGCCTACATAGCTGGGTAAATCCAATTTGACCTGAAGGTATTTACGATTTACTTCTTGTTTTTATCGCATGATCCTTTTAAAGTGTGATTGGTGTATAAACTCTATAGCTTTCACTTGTTCTTCATAATTTTTTAATAATTAAACTTGATGAACTATGCATACACCCCATCAAAAAATACCATAACATTTAGATGGTATAGGTTTTTTTCTTACATTCAACATTTTCACACCAAAAAAAAAAAATGTGCATCTTCAACCCTAACCAACGGGACCTTGATCATATTTTTCATGTTATATTATTCAATTTGTATTTAAATTATAATGTTTTTATCAGGCAAAAACCATAATAAAAGATGGCGAGATTGAGAAGTTGGTGGATCCAAGGATCGCCGAAGACTTTGATATCAAACAGCTTCATCGCATCGCTTTTGCTGCGTCTCTCTGTATCAGATCATCGTCTCCATGTCGGCCTTCCATGATCGAGGTACGTTCATTATGCACATCATATAAAATTATTGTTTTTTTTTTTGAACTGAAAATTATTGGTTTTCTTTTTAAATATGTATATAATAAACACTAGTTTATGGTCTATTTGACATATGTGGTAGTTTCTTTTCTTCCTCGAGTGCTTCATTTCTTTGTTTTCTTCCCTTCATTTTATACTTAGTTTTTTGGCAATAAAAGAATAATATAGTATCATATATTTATTTTTTCTGAAAAGTGAAATTAAGTTTTATAAATGGTTCATAGTAAGACGTATTATCGTGTCGATAATTACTCATGGATACGCTTTTCAGTTAGCTCATCGGCTGCGTGACAAAAAATGTCTTTGTTTTTCATTATATTTTGACATTGAATAATAACAATAAATCTTGATTTTGTAAAGAAACTATAACTTAGTTTAATGCCACATATATAAATATACACTAAAACTCTATAAATTAATAATATTAAGATTTTGATATTTTATTAATTTATAAAATTATTAATTTATTTAAATTTTTATTTTTAGATTTATATAATTTATATTTATGGTATATGTATTGATTAATTTTTATAAATATAAATTTTATGTTGTCCATATACGATCATTTGGTGTATAGAAAAAAAACATAAATGTGAATGCATTTTAAATATCAACTAACATAATAACATCAATATATAATAGCTAAAGATACACTTCATTGTAAATAATAAAGACAAACTATACAACATATATGGTTTATATACACATTAATTATTAATTTATGTTTATATTGAGATTATATATTTATATAAAGCTTTTCAAAAATTATTATCTTATCGAATTGTGTCGAATTTTATACCAGTTCAACTCGAAACTGTTAAAATTTCTGAATTTATCGTGGTTTATCAATTTATAGGATATTAATTCATGGAGTTTTTATTTTATATACATTTACGTTATCTATATTTATAAGTTTCCTTTTTATTATTGAATAAGGTATATGAACCTATTGAATTCAATAAAAAGAGGGTAAGTAGTATATAATATATGAAAAGCTCCATTACCGACACCTAATTTTAATCACAATTCCATACAAAACAAGCACTAATGTTTTCTTTGTTTTTTGGGCAAAGCAATATATTCTCTAAGACAATATTTTGTAATTGTTGGTTAAAGAAGAAAAAGTGTTGATATTCTTATATAAAAAAGGCTCGTTTAACCGACATTAAACATTAATCAGTAATATAATATTCAATAAGAAAAGAAACTATTAAACCAGATTTTCTAGATCAACACAGTATAGTTATACAGTTTGTAGTTTATATGACTCGACCGCATGCGAAGAAGTATTTACTGCACTATGTTTTTTTCTTTTATAATCAATCTTTGGTGTATTCTGATTTGTGGCACATTAGGTATTAGAAATACTACAAGGAGAAGAAATAGAGAAAGAAAAATGGAAAATGGAAGAGGAAGAAGAAAAGAAAGAAGAGTTTTGGGGATATGAAGATCTTGAGGATTGTGAATATGATTCTTCAATCTCACTTTCTCCTCCTGACTCAATCTCTAATCGAAGCTCTTCACATCGCAGTACCTAGCTACATCTAAAATTAGCTGTAATAACTTAGATTATCAATTTTGTTTTATTGTAAATCTTGCTTAGAGTTGTCTATATCATAAATTAAACACTTGTAGTATTCAGTGAGGTGTTTTATTTATTTTTGGATGTCGACACATAATAATAATAATATTAAACCAAACTCTATCCAGAGTTTCCAAACCCCACATAATCTGAATACAGTATCATCTCAGTAGAAGACTTTAAGAGTTAGGGTCCCATTGCATGCATTAAGTATTAAAATGTTAGTACTGATTAAAGTAAAAACAATCAATTTTATTTAAAAATAAATAAAAACAATCATTTTGATATTTCATATCAGTTATATCTTGAGATACTGTAATTTCAAATAACTTATTTATTTTTATAATTATAACGTAATGTCATGGTTATCTAAATTTAACTCATGTACGGACAAAAGCAGATTAATACTACTCCATTTTACTAAGATATATGTTTTAAACTATTTCTAGTTTGATAGAAATGAATGTTTTGGTATTTTAATGCATATACGCATAATTTTTCGAGATAATCATTATATAACTATAATTTTTTAATTGTAACTATTTCATTTTTGAAAAAGTGAGTAAGCACATAACAAGTAAAAATCCATAAAAATACCTCAACGGAATTTCGTTGAACTTTTAAATACCCAATTTTTTTTCTACCCAGTTTAATATTTATATTAATTATTTTTTCATTTTAGTACACTCAATTTTTAAAATGTACTCATTTTAATATTCAAATTATGTTTATTTTAATCAAAAATACTAATAATTTTTTTAAAAAAAAAACTTAAAAATCGCTAAAATCAAAAAATCTTTAAATATAAAATTTTTATTTAAGTTTTAAGACTACAAATAAATAAATTTTTGAATCAAACTGTAAAATTTATAATATTAGTTTTAGTTTTCATTTCAAATTTGATCTGTTTGATAAAGTTAAAATTTATTTATTATTCTTCAGAATTATATTGTAAAATTTTATCCAAAATTATTTTCATTTTTAAAATTTGAAATATTTTGGATTTGTTTTTAAGATTTAAAAGATTGTTCAAGTTTCGTTTGAAACTTATTAATATTATGATTAAAATGAACATAATTTAAGTATTAAAATAAGCATGATTTCAAAAATAACGTGTACTAAATGAAAATTAAACTGGGTAACAAAACAAATTTAAGTATTAAAATGCTTAATGGAATTCAGTTGGACTGTTTTTATGTAATTTTCCTTGAATAAGATAGTGAATGATATGTATGATATATTCTATGTTCATTAATATGCGTAAATATTCTAAAATATTCAAGTTGACAAATTGATGCAGTACCCTTGGTTGCATGGAAGCTTTATCGCATGTTTGCTTCCCGTTTTGGAATCGGAATCAAAATCTCTGGAAGTTTACGGAATCTCGATTCCAAAACGCTTCTAAAATATTATATTTAAAAATCATGTTGGAAGCTTACGATTCTGTTTTGTAATCATGCATCCATTTAAAAACATAATGTCGTAAATAAATAAAAATATAAAATCATGTTTTGTTTTATATAAAATCTAAAATTTAATAGTAATGAAATAGAGAAAATAGAAATATAATAGTATTAAAACTAATACTATAAATTATCTTTATGCATTGAGGTTTTTATTAGAGATATACATAAATATTTAAATATATTGTGTCAATTATTTGATGAAATGTTAAAAATAATTGATTTAATATTTTTTATAAACTTAGTTTATGTGTATTTTCACTATTTTAAAGTTAAATCATTTAAAATTATTTTAAAGAATAGATTTTATCTTTAATTTGAATCATATAATTTTACGTCATAAATTATATATTTTTTCTTAAATTTTAATATATATATATACACTTCTAACACGTTCCCATTTTTAATCTTTTTAAAATTTCACTAGTGTGCTTCTATACGCTTCCGTGTATCCGTTTCTAATTCCAATGTAACATAGGTAGTACCTCCCTCACCCCATCTATGTAACAGTCTTATATTTTTGGTTTTACAAATGTGGTTTTAGTTCCCCAAAAAGTAGTGTTTAGATTTTTTTTATTATAAAAAGAATCATTCCAATTTTCAGAAATAAATTTGACTAAAAATCATTTATCCATATTTTCATAAAAATGTACATAGAATAGAAGTTGAAGAAGCAATGTATATATTATAGACATTATAAAATGTAATGTTACGGATAAAAAAATATTAAAATGGTATTAATACAAAAAAATGTGGTGTCCATGTGTTATTCCAACGTATTGACTTAGTTTGCAATCCATTACTAAGCACTGGAAATAAAACGATGATTTAGAATAACAAACACTAACATTTATTGTGTTTTGTACCAAAAAACTATGATGGAAACAATATTATATTCGATTACGTTAGTGAAGGAGCTCTTTCAATGTGTGCGATTTACAATGAAAATGAACTATATATTATTCATATTTTATCCGATTCAACACAAGAAGCGATTCAACAATTGTTTATAAAGTATGCTTCTCAATCAACTCTACACAGCATTTGGAAAGAGAGAAAGTATGACATATACAAAGATGGATTTATGATCTGTTTTGTCACTTGATAATATATAATGTTCAAAATCTGTTAGTCACTCAATATTGAGTCAACTTTTCCTGTACCCCTATTTTTTTAGAAGTAATCTCCTATGGGCTCGCGTGATCTCCTATACCTCTATTTCATAATTCTTTTTTTATCAAAATCTAAACCCCAAATTAAATCCTATCTGGTGTTCAAAACTAAACCCTAACACTCAATGGATGGGTGAATCCATGGACAAATATTTAAATTCTATAGGTTTCAAATTCGAAAAAAATATTTTAAAATCATTTTTAATCATATTTTGATGATTTTTCGTGAAAATATGGAAAAAAGGTTTTTGATTTTTGAAATATTTTTATCAAATTCTATAAATCAAATAAAAAATATTCACGTTTCAATTTTAATTTTATGTTTTTTCGTTTGACATATAAAAATTAAATAAGAAGAAATGTGTCCTAGAGAGATTAGAAGTTGAGATTTAAGGGTATGAGAGGAATTGACTCCTCAATATTTCAACAATCTGAAACAATTATTATAAAAGTATAATTTTACACTTTAATTTTTTTTATTGTGATGGCTCTTATATTGAAGAGGAAAAATTGTAATAAAGAAAATAAATTCTTCAAAAATAATAATTATTGTGGGAACAACGAACTATAGTTTTAAGGGAGTTCTACTTATTGTAAAACAAGTTAACATGTGCATTTTTAGTAATTAAATAATCACAGTTTGACTCTTTTTGTGTCAAAACTCTGATTATTTAATTACTAAAAATGCACATATTAACTTGTTTTACAATAAGTAGAACTCCCTTAAAACTATAGTTTGTTTTTCCCACAATAATTATTGTTTGTTTGAAGAATTTATTTTAAAACAAGTTAACAAGTTAACATGTGCATTTCTAGTAATTAAATAATCACAGTTTTGTCTATCTGTACATCTTTATGTTTTTAATTTATTTGTACATTATGAGATGCAATATCCGTAAGTAAAAGGGTTTAAACAATCTGTAATTAAGGTTGTCCAACCAAATTTAATCAATATTTTATCAAAGAATCTTCGAGATCATTGAATTTCAGCATCCAAACCCTCGGATTCCATTTGCTGATCAGTGATATGATCTTAAACCAGAAATATTAATCATTGTCTTTGCATAAGATGTTCTTAATCATAATAATGCATTCTTGGATCAATACAATGATGTTAAATAAGTTAAGTCTGGATACTTGTTTGGTGGGTAACCATGCCAGGTGTACGGGACAGACAATTATCGTACTGCTACTCTACATTTATTTAAAATTTATGATGCATTTATAATGATATAACAATACACATTGATGTTTTAAATCATCGTCACTTAGTTGAAATTGATTTGTTACAAAATGTTCAGATCATCGTCACTGAGTGTTACAAAATGTACACTTGGAAGAAGATTTGTTAGTTTATTGTAAATATATATATATATATATATATATATATATATATATATATATTCGTTAGTATTAGTGTCAGCTTCGACTTAGCCGGTGACTGAATGGTTCCAAGTCCAAAACTGCGTTAACTAGTGGTGGACAATGATCCAATTACTCCATAATTTTTTTTGTATTTTGATTTGTTTCGTACTTTGCATATATCTAATTTTTTTATTTGTTTTGTTTCAAAAAAATATGGATATTTGGTTTTTTAGATATCGATTTTTTGGATATTTGTGAATATTTACGGATTTACGGATATTCTCATATAATTTGTTTAATACAAAGTGAATATAGTGAATCTAGAAAATTAGACAAATTTGTTTTCACATATATTTTACATAATATAAAATGAAAATAAAAATTAAGGAAACTACATGTTCATAAATTTCTAAAATTAATCAAATTTTCTTATAAACACACAACTTTTAGTATTTGCTTTGCTTCGACGATTTACGGATATCCAAATTTTACGGATCGAATTGAAACAAATCAAATCAAATTTAACGGATAAAATGTTCAGCCCTAACGTTAACACAAGAAACATGACATATTTTTTTTCCGTAAAAAAACACACAATGTGAACATGCAAAGATTATAAAAATGTAGAAAATAAAGTAATTTAGCTTTGCTTTTAAAAAAAAACTGTGGGAGTTCCGGATCTTAGACTTATAATATCTTCTAGACCCATAATCAGCTTTTAGATATTCTGATATAAAGAATAACCTTTTGTAAAAGATATTCTGATTTAAAGGTAATTTGAACCCGGGGTACAAGGAAACTAATCCTCATATTAGCATTAGGTCACCAATACCTTGAATAGTTGAGCTTGTTCCACTAAAAGGCTAGAGACTCGAAAAATTTACAGCACAGGGGAAGTAAAATATGAAGTTTGTGGATGTCCCGAAGGGACATAATATTTTTAACTTTATAATTATATGTATATCAAAAAGTTTATGATTAATACCTTCAACTAAAAAGACGTTTGTATATTAAAAACTAAAAAAAACTACAAAACGTTTGATAACTTAATATCAAAAACGTATAATTACATTTCTCAAGAAAAACGTATAATTACATAAAATATGCATGCATACATATAAACACCCATTTACGTTAATGTTTTTAGTCTTCTATTATATATATAGGTTTTTCTTATTTTACTGCTTTTTAAAAATTAAGACCGGCTCTATACACATGCAAATTTTATTCAAACTTTATAACCGATGTGATATAACATTTTTTTAATATATATTTTATTTAAATGATGATCTGCAAATAGTTATTGTACTACTCATCTAGAGCGTTTGGTTTTCGGTTCCGTTCATCTGTTTTTTTTTAAAAAAAAATTGGTTCTAAAGATATAGAAAGCGTTTTGTATTTATGAATTTGGTTCAGTTCTATTATTTCAGTTTGTTTTGGATAACAATGTTAGAAACCGGTTAATATTCAATAAAATTTTGTACGCTATTCGATTCCCGTTCGATTTTGTTTTTTCAGATAATTTGGTAAAAGAGTTCATAATTTGGATAAAATATCTGATCAGTCGGATAAAAAAAATTTGGATAAGTTGGTTCATTTGGGTAATTAGGATAATTTAAATTTTCAGATAATCATATTTGAGTAATCCACTTTTTAGATAGTTCGATTTATAAATAAGATTTAGAGTACTTCTATTTAAAAACTAAAGAAAATTAATATTTTAGATATATAAATGGTATTTTATATATCCGAATGTAGAATAAGTTCTCGGGTTGGCTTTAGTTTGGTTTCGATTTTTTGAATCTAGTGTAGGAACCATTTAGATATATGTGAACATTGGTTTGGTTTCTGGTTCAATTTTCTGGTGCGGTTCGAGTAGGCTTTTGGATCTCTGTCTATACGTTCACGCCTAACTTCATCATTTATCATCTTATGTGGTCGATAAAGTTTCTCTACAAAGTTAGCTAACCACTCCTTTTTATAATTATATTGGATGATTCGGTTAACTCTGGAAAAAATGCATTTAGTGTTATAAAGTTAATTGACTATCACGTTATTAGATCCAAGCTTCCAATTTAGTCTTGGATAAATATTGTGTTTATATCAAAATAAACAATGATATTTCATCTTCTCAAAAGTAGAAAGTTTTTCCAATATTTAAACCTTACAAACTATAGTCTCCTTGCATGTGGACAAAAAAATTAAAAGTTATGTGTCCCCATGGCAGCATATATACTATAAGATAATTAGCTCAACAAGTCGGACCACCAAAAAACCCTATAGATAATAGATAGCCCTCAAACCATGAATCATTAACTCATTTATTTTGTATCTTAATAATGCAAGATGTTTGTTGGACTATTTGGATATTGGAATAGTCTCATTGGTGGGTTAGGAACATTTAACTCATTTTTACAATCATTGAAAATCTGAAACAGCCCCAAAATGTTTGAAAAAAATTACTCTGATAGACACTTTCTTTTTTCTTAATCATTAAAAGACACATTCAACATGTAACACACATTTAGTGATTTGATTATCTATTTTGCCCTTAAACAAAACTCTCTCTCTCTCTCTCTCTCTCGTTACTCTATCCTTATTTTTTTTTCACTTTCCCAGATATTTTCTTCATCAAGCAAAACTTTCCAAAAAAAAAAAAAAATTCCTAATTTATTTTCTTCGGGTCTTTAGAAACTGCATACGTTAATCCCGTTAAAGACACATTCTCTCTCGTCGATGAAGATTTGCAATTAACCCCGTCGAAATCCCATTGCTCAGTCTTTCATCTCCGACAAATCCCTAGGACTTCCAAAACCCCACTGATATATCCGTTATTCTCTAGCGTTTTCCTAATCTCTGTCTCAGGCTCTAACCTTTATGAATCCAGAAACTTCAATTCTTGATTTCGTTCAGACATGCAAAGTTATTTTTTCTTAATTTTTAGTTTAGATTGAAGATTAGATTTTAAAAAGTTAAACTCACGGGATACGAAACCAGTTCCGGGTTAAAAAAACTCATTTTTCATCTTTAAAAGTTTGATTTTCCCCATGTTATGTATGTTAGTATGTATATTACGAATCTGATGTTAGTATGTTTTTTTTTGTGGGAATAGATCATGTATGAATATGATTTGTGGAAGTGAAGTTGTACAAGAACTCTATCTTGTATATCGGATCAAGAGATGAGACCTTTAGCGAGTTGGATCCGGATCTCGATGGTGGTGGTGGCTGCGTGGAGGTGATGGTGTAACTGTGAAAATGGGGATAGTGGCTGCGTGCGGTGAAGGTGCAACATCACTATGAATGAGGTTCAGTCCTATTGAAGGTGATGGTGGAGGCGGTGGTGGATGTGGAGGTGGTGGTTGTGAGGAGGCCATGGTGGTTATGGAGGAGGCAATGATGGAAGACGTGAGAGTGGATACAATGGTGGTAGAGGTGTCTACTCGAGAGGAGGTGGTGGTGGATATGGTAGAGGTGGAAGATGTGAGGGTGGGAGATACGGAGGTGGCCGTGGATACCGCAATGTGAGGCTGTGGTGGTTATGGAGAAGATGTCGGTGGATACGGAGGTGAAAAACGCATGTGTGGATATAGTGGTGGTGGAGATGGCTACTTGAGAGGAGGTGGTGGTCGTGGTGGTGGTGGATACAATGGAGGTAGAAAGACGTAAGGGTGGGGGATACAGAGGTGTGAAGGTGGAGGGTATGAAGGAAGTTGTGGTGTTGGTGTTTGGTAACTAGATTTAAGTTTGACATTGTTATGACTGTTTTGTTTGTTTGAATTTTAACATTTCCTAATGTATGGATTGTAATGTTTTTGATATTTGGAAAATCATTAATAGCCTAACTATCTTCATAATTTAACTAACAATAAGAAATTAAATGGGTCCTTTTTTCTCTAACTACACGTGAAAACTAAAGGATATAATGGTAAAAAACACTTTGGTTTCATAAAATGTGTGTTGAAAGCAAAATGTGTCTAATTGTGTAGTAAAAAAATAAATGTGTCTTATTAAGTAACTCTGTCAAAATGTTTTGTACCTTCTCAATTCCATTTGATATGGTCCAATATACAAAACCACAGTGATTCCGGTTATAACCAAAGCTCCAAGTGAACTCTCTCAAACGTGGTTGCAGTTACAAATTTCTTTTAAGAGGATTTATACGGTTCCAAAGCTGTTAACTTGGATGCAATGAGTTGAGGCATGACCAAATAAACCATATACAATGTGCAGCCAACTTTTTTGGGTGGAGCTACATTTCCAATTTACTTAAACTTTTATTAATGTTTTATATTAAACTTTTATTAATGTTTTATACTAAAACATTTTAAGTAAGAATATGATTTTTTGTACGGCAAATCTCAAATATAATTTTTCTGAAGTTTTTGTCACAAAATAGATCTTAATGAGAAAAAATTGACCAAAAGGACCTTTTTATTTTAAAAATTTTAAGATTATTTTTTAAATTTTAAATTTCATCTCCAAAACTCTAAACCATAAGTCTAGATTAATTAACCCAATGGGTATAAATATATATTTACACCCTTTAATAAAATATATTTAGTCATTTTCTCCTTAAAACTATTTTACTGATAATTTTTTTTAAGTTTATCCTAAAGTATTCCTCTTTTTTCTATCATCAGCTAATATTAATTAATATGAAATGATTTAGTGTGATGTAGATAGAACTATCACAATTATTTTTCACATAAAACATGTAACCATAAAATCGTTACTATAATAACTTTCATAATTGTAATAAAAAATAAATTAGTATTAAAAAAATAAAGAAGTTTTCGTTTTGATTTATATCAAATTTTAAATATTAATTGCAATAAGAAAACAGAAAATACAAAGACTGCAGAGTCTGCTGGAAATGAATTCAGTTTGTATCCTAAACCTTACAAAACCTTTTTCATTTTGTGGCTAAGTTTGTGTAAAGCCTCTCTCATTCCACAACAGAGTTACTTTTCTCCATTAGTGACTCAAAAAACTCACCACATAACTTCTGAAGAGGCGGGAAGTTTAGTGTTGAACCGCTGAATATAGTTTCCCACGGTCTCTCTGACGATCCAAACGGTGTTTTCCAACGACTCAGCATCCTCCTTTCTCTTCTTCTCATAGTCAGGTAACTGTCCGTACAGCGATGTGTATCCAAAATCTCCTACAAGATGGAGACTTTGTCAGATTAATAACATCACCAAAAATGGTTTAAAGAGTTTCTTTCTTGATATGTTTTGAGTTTTACCTGTCTCTTCTTCACCAACAAGACCCTCGTAGTCAATAGCACTGCGCTCATGTGTCTCATCACTGTTGGATCGAAAACAACGTACTCATGGCTTCCATTTACATATGCAAGACGATGCTGAGACTTGTGTCTCCTTCAAGAAATGAGATTGATCCTCCCTCAGCCTTCATGACGGTCCATATAGATACAGGCTTAGGATCTGATCCCTTAAACAAGAGAATGGCACCATCTCTACCGCGGAAGACATTCTTCTTAGATTTACTCTTTCTAAAAGTTTTTTGGGACCAGAGCCAAGACAGCAAAAGACGATGAATCCACTGCAGAAGTGATAGCTGCAGAACGAGAAGAAACGTTTACTATGTTTCAAGAAGAGGTTTTAAAGAAAAGAGTTATAATAATTCACCTTCTATGCGTAATCCATATGACCATGATAAAGATAGCTTTGATGTGTTCCAAACAGATAGTTCAGGTTTTGGAAAATGGGATGCAGCAACAAGGAACTCAGACTTCCCGGCGAAACAGAGCTTTGTGATTGGCTGTAATACATTGAGAGGTTTAAACATTAGTCTTTATGAGAAAGTCTCTTAACTTCTTTTCATGGGAAACTGCACAGCTTCTTTTTACCGTAAGAGTCGCTCCTAAAACAGACAAGAGAATGTTCTTGTCAGGATTCCAAAGAGTAATAACATTCTCAGCTGCAACAGCTAGAACAGTGCCATCCCCTGAGAAAGCAGCAGCCGTCATTGGCTTCTTCCTAGAAAATATTCAAAGGGAAGCGAATAGTTACAGCAAAGGGGAATCAGTTGTGAGTGTTTAAGTTTCTTAATGCACAGAAAAGCTATTACTTGTAAGAGCCAACTGCGTGACATATCCAGCTAGAGTCCTTATCCGTCTGGCTCTTGTCTCCGTTGCAAACCCAAATCTAAAGGACAAAAAGTGATGTTAATAACAATCTTACAAAGATGACTTAGAGCCACAATATACAATCAGTTTAAGAATTACCTTGAAGTCCCCACCAAACGATGTACTAACTGCCATGGAACGGCTAGGATGGAAGGCAATGGCTGAGACACCAGCATCCCTGTAAGATACATACAGAAGGAGAAAGTTTACTCTCATGTAACAGGAAAACGAAATTTAGATCTCCCACGTTGGTAAGAGTTGATAATGAACAAGAAGATTGGGTGATGATGATAATAAAGATTGAACATTAGCAGAGGAACAAGGTAAATTACTTGTGAGGTTCATATACGATTGTGGATAAGGTGAAAGTTTTGTTGTCTGGTTCAGACTCCCAAAACTTGAGGGACACTAAGCCTCCTATGCCATCTTCTGGAGTTTCACTTCGGTTGTACTCATCACTGAACCATCCAGAGAGAGAGCAACGCTGTCACCACAACCTGTTACCATATTCGCAAATTAGTCAACTTACTAATAATCTTTCAAATATAAAACCATCAAGGAGATGTACTCACTGTGATTTCATCGCCTGGTTGATGGTTTCTCTCACAAACTTGAACCTGCCAAAAGCATTTTGTTTAAATAGTTACAATTACAACTATCAACATACCAACTTAAATGATCAAGGGCAGAACTAAGTGGAAAAGAAGATAATAACCTCTGAAATTCCCCGGTCATATAAGAAGATTGTATAGCTGAACACAATAGTTCTCTGTGCACAAAGCAGCTATGCCAGAAGATCGATCAAAAGCAACCAGTACTGGACAAGCCTTCATACATCTTAGCAATGATGGGGGAGGCTGAAAAGCAAAAACACAACTTAAAGTAAATGCCAAATCAAAGGAAGAGCCAACAGAGGTGTTACTAGACTACAATGTTAACCAGTTTTGAGAATTTTCTAATAGAACAGAAAAGATTCAACAACTGCAGGTGCTTAATTGAATGGTTTCTAAGAAGAACCTTGATTCCAGAAATGGTCCTTGAGATCTCCATGGAAGGCATTTTAAGCAAATGGATTTGGTTGTCTGCACAAACCACCTGCAGCTCTTGCTATCAGTAAAACATTCCCTTTTTGCTTCCAGCATGTTAATGAGTTGGTTCAACTTACAGAAGAAAGAGTTGGTTCTGGAGACCAAATGAAGTACAACAAGGGAGACCCTATCCTTGGTAAGAACTTCTTCTTCCCCGTGTCTAACTGCCAAACAACAAGCACCCCTTCCCTTCCCCCTATAGAAGAAAACAGAAGCAACGCAGAGTAAGAACTCAGTCCATAGCTTCAAACACTCTTTCAAGACGTCAAAGTAAGCAGAAAATAAATCAGCCACACCTGAATACAAGTATGCTCCATCAGAAGAGAAGTTAAGGACATTAACTTCAGCAGAGTGCCAATGCCAAGTAGTACAAGACTCAGCATCATCTCCATCTCTCACCCCAGGGTTGTCCAAATCAACCACTGCTCTAGCATTCTTCTTTTGACTTCCCAATGCAAGTTTTCTATTACCGAACCCTCTCCAGATCAACACTCTTCCCGTTACATCTCCAGCAGCTATGATTCTCTCAGTGGGGTGAAACGCAAAAGCATTGATAACCTTTGTGTGATGCAACGTCATCTTCTTGGAAACAGCACTCCTTGACCCTCCAGAAGGAACATCCCATACATGGATTTTGCACTTGTCGCGGATTGCAAAAAACTCTCCAGAGGGACTGATAACTATAGACTTTGCCTCTTCCGTCTACACATCAATCCAACCAGGTACACAACAATGAGATACTCCCTCCATTTCAAATTAAGTGTCGTTCTAGCATACAATTTTCATTACAAATGTCGTTTAATGATTTCAATGCAATTTTTTCTACTAATTTATCACTTTTACCGCCCCAATTAAACTAACATAAGCAATAAATGTTATACAATTCTAATGGTCAAACGGGGTAAATTTCAACATTTAACTAGTTCTTAATTTGTGTGCAAAACTCTAAAACGAAAGAGTAACCAATAAAGCTGACCTCTTTCAAAGTATCTCCACGAGGAAGACGCTCTTTAGCTAAGTTAAATCTTCGAATGTGTCCACGCAACTCTTTAGACCCTTCTTTAACCAGACTAATATCCTCAACAGAAACATAAGCAACCAACTTACTAAAGTCACTTCGTTTATCTATTTGTTGAGGCTCACTCAACAGAGAAGGAATGACCTAGAAAACCAAAAAACAAGAACATAAGCTCAAGTCCAAAGTAATAAACTTTACATATCACAAAGATTACCAAAGCCAAAGTAATCAGCTTTACATTACACAAAGATTATCAAAGCCAAAGTAGACAACTTTTTGACTAACCATAGAGTAAACTGGAACTTGGGCATCAATGGTTTTCAAAAGCTCAGGTCCTGAGAAGTCCCAGTAACGAATAGTACCATCTAGAGACGCAGTCCAGCAATAACAGAGGATCTTTTGAGCAGCACTTGACGCAGGAACAACGATAAGAGTCGTCACTGGAGCTGTGTGACCTTCAAGAGAAGTAATCTAAACAAAAAAAAAGATGAAACCTTTGAATCAAACTATTTGAAAAGGAAGACACTTTGGCGGTGAGGGAGTTGATACCTGTAAGCCAGTGGCGGCGCTGAAAACAGAGACGGTGTTTCCTGTGCAGACAAGAAGCTTCTTTGCGTCGTTGGAGAAGGAAGGAGGTGAAGTCACGTAGCTACTACCGCCGCGAATCATTGTTTTTTTTTTGTGAAGTTGATGGAGAGGCGGAGGAGGAGGAGGTTCAGGGTAGAAGAAGGAAAAAGGCAGAGGCGCAACAAAGAGTTTTGTTGTTTTAAAAGCCCTAAACCCTTGTTCGTGTTTTTTTCGATTTTTATATCTAATTGCATTTTGAATACTATGTTTTTTAATTTAATTTAATCGGAAAATATTTAAAGAGTTTTGAAAATTTAAATGTTTTGGAGCATTGTGGGCTATTGTCCGAAAGTCGTCAGGACCAGTGGGAAGTTCTTACAACTGGGCCTTTTATAGTGGTCTTAAGTCTTAACCTAATAAATATTCTTAACTACTGTCTCCCTTTTAAAATACTCGTATGTTTTAGAGAAAAATATTATTTCATAATTTATATGTTTCCAATACAATTTTATTAGGTCACAATGATAAATTGTAAACTTAAAAATTATGTTCACTAAATTTTAATTGGATAATAATAATGGAAACTGTTAATGACAAAAAAATAATATATAAATATTTAAAAATTTATATATATATTTTTTAATATGTGTGGTTAAACATACATCTTGAATAGTCAAGAAATGCTAGAAAACTATTTTTTTTTCTTTTTTTGAAGAAACACCTTAAGTAAATGTTAGTAGATGCATACAAAAGTTTAAAAATATATTTTTGTGAGATGAAAATGTAAATTTAGACAATTATTGCATTACATACAATAAAAAGTAGACACTAAAGGCAACTGATATAATAATTTGACCAGGGTCAGTTGACCCTCCTAATCAGTACATAGCTCTACTTTGATAGGGAAAAAAAAACTTAATTGTTTTGAATTGAATTAAGACATAACATATATATGGTAAGATTTAAAATAAAATAATGTGATTAAACATACAGCAAACCAAATGATCATTGCAACTCCATTTTCCTTTGGAGATTTTAACCATTGTTAAATAAACACTACAACGATCTACATAGCTTCTCAAACATACCAAAAGAGATCCCTAAGGTTAAATGGATTCAATGATTGATCATTTGAAGAAAACTTTCATCAACACTCCACCTTTTCTTTTCTTTTAACTCTCCCATAAAAAACAAGTGTTGTAGATTTGGCCAAAGGAGAGGAAGTGGATTTATACGGTTGCTTATACGCTTTGTACTTTCCCAGGCATCTCATTTGGTTTCACACTCTTCATTTCCTGTGCATTTATGTGCAAAAGAAGATAAGAAGATGAATGTTAACCACACAACACAAAATGCTTTTGAGGAACACATGCAACCAATCAGTGTCTATAAAAAAAGTAAGTCCAAAACCAATCAGTGACACTTTTGTATACCAGTTTTTATATTCACCATTTATGTGTTCATTAGATTTAGAGTAACTCCAAAACCAATTAAATGACACTTTTGACTACCAATCGCCAGTTTATATTCACCACTGGGTGAAGATATGGTTTGTTCCTTCCACTATTGTGTTCATTAGCTTAGAAGCAAAACAAGAAGTGAAGAACAAAGAAACATGATACTAGCTTTGCCACAAAGCTTACCCAAAATGTACATAACATAATGAACTGAACTGAAAGAATAAAGCTGGAACACTTACAGATCCTTTGCCTTCGTAGTACTCATCCAAAGCCCATTGGTACTTAGATTGGTTTAACCCAAACCATCTCACCAAATGATCATCCACGCTTGAATGTGCTGTACCAAACAAGAATCTCAAAGTTACAATCTTTTTAAGGACCAAATCACATAAGCAAGAAGACTCTCCACCTTTATCTACTTTCCAATGACCTCACAAATATAGAATCTTTAGATCGATTTCTCAAAACGCAAGATCCGAAAATGGGGACACTTTTTCTTACCATTTTGAACCTTTGTGGCGGCGTTTTTCAAGAAACCCAAAACAGAGCCGTCCTGTTCAGAGGAAGCCACAGATTTGAACTGCTGCGGCGGAGGAAGAACCGGCGGTGGAAGGTTGGGCTTCTGAGAGACGGCGCCAGGAGATTCAGGTGGCTTTGGAGTGGCCGGAGGAGTCATGAAGACAGTGTAAGGGCCGATTTTGCCGATGACGGGCGGAGGTGTTGATGGGTCTTTGTTGATCGGCATCTTGAGATTCTCAGACAAGAAGAAGATGTGCAAGTTGGAGACAGTGAAAGTGAAGACGGTTTGTTTAAAGAGTGAGAGGTTTTGGTTCCTTCCTTTCAAGTGTAATAAATGTACTTTACTTTTCACACACACTCACCACAGAGTCAAAGAGATGGTTCATGTTTTTCATTTTTTTCTTTTCCTCCAATTTTTATTTTTACTAGATCCGAGCTCCGCCCTACGGGCGGAAGAGGTTTGAATTTTAATTGTCACTTTCATTAACTCCTAATAGGCTAGTAAAGAATAAATAGGGAAAACGTATATGTATATATTGTCTATGTTGAATATTTAGTTGTTGTTATTTTTTAATAACGTAAGTTACTATTTTGACTAAATGTTTATTATACTAAGAAATAAATGATTTGGTAAGTTTTTACTTGGTAATTTGTGTTGTAACATATGTTTTATTTAAAGTAGGTCAAGAATTTGCACCTTTATATACTCATAATCTTTTCTTCCATTATACAACTCATACAATATTCTAAACAACTCATCTAATTTTTAAAACATGAGTTTGGTTTTTTGGTATGTATATCCTAAGACTGGACTATCTCGATCAGCTCCGAGAAGAAATGTTACCATGAAGATAGTGAGGCCAGCGACACAGCAGGCTGAAATTGTGATTTCTGTCACATTAAGGACATCAGCCAATGGCCATCTAAGCCACGACACGGAACGCGATATGGAATATTTTCTTGAGTATCATGAAATCGATTATGATACAACAATAGCGATTATCGAGGGAACTTCTGAATGTACCGCACGCACTATCCCGAGGATTGATGATCCCACTGGTACAGACCTTGACATAATTGTTGAGATATCTGATCCTAACCCAGATGCTGTCCGCTCAATCGAGTTAGATATATGTACGACTGAGCTTCTTCAAAATCGAAGAGAACCTATTACTGGTGAAGAAAAAAATATTTGCTCAATTTGCTTGGAAAAGTTTGGCATGGAAGGAGATATGAACACCTTAGATTGTGAACATTCATTTCATCATCTATGTATCATGGCGTGGGTTCCAAAGAACCTAACATGCCCTTATTGTAGGGCAGATTTAGCATAATGTACTTAAGATTGAAGATCTTATTTACGTTATTGTCTCCTTTTGTTTATCATTTTTGAATAATTTGGTTATGATTTTGTTATCGGGTCATTGTCTTAATAATTTGAGGGAATAATTTCTATTAATAAAATGGTATCTTTATATTTAAGTTTTCTATAATATAATTATTAACAGTGATTAAAATGTTTGACTTAAGATATCAAACTTATATTATAATAATGAGATGAGTTGATCCAAAAACTTATTATCACTTTAAATATATTATGATATCAAACTTATGTATGATATTATATATTTGTTGGAAGATAATAGATTTGTTAAATAATTTTGTTAAGGGCGAATTTACATTTAAAAAATTTAAGTTAAGTAAATGCGTTCCAATAAACTCGTATATATCATTTATGTATACATATATACTAAATTATGTCAATTCTTGTGTTTGTATTGAATAGTTGTGTCTGAAGCTTGTACTTAATATTTTTTATAATTGTCAATAAATAAATTGAATTATCTTATCATAAAAAGTTAATAGAAATTAACTATTAGTAGGTATTAATATTCCCAAAATGTAGAACGATATTAGCCATGTGAGTACACGTGTCTGAATTTGATAGATGTGTATGAAACTTGTACTTAATATTTTTTGTAGTTGTCAATAAGTAAATTGAAATTAATTTATCATAAAAAGCAAATACAAAATAAAATTTAGTATGTATTAATATTTCCAAAATGTTTGTTTTTCATTTTTTCTGAAAATGTTATTGAGAAGTATTCATGATTGTTGAGTAGAAATTGTGTATGTCTGCAATTTAAACAAATTGGTGAAGCATGTTGAAAAAAGTAATATGAGTAGGCGAAACTAAAATAAGAAAAATTGGAGAACTAAATTGTTGGTACAATGGTTGAGAATTGAATTGTTTTTTTAATTGAATGTTAAATTTAATTCAAAAGAGAAAATAACTTTTACGACTGAAGCTTAGAAAATTGAAACACAACAAAACCAAAGCTTCTCAAAACTTTATGAAAAGAAAACAAAACAAAGAACCTTATATGCCATCACTAACACTCCCCCTCAAGTTCAACCATGTGGAACAAGTCAAACTTGGAAGGGTCATTACATTCTCCTCATTAAAACCTCGTTAAGAAAACCCAATTGGGACAAAACTTAATGAGGAAAAAGAGTAAGAAATTCATGACCAGGAGAGTGTATGGATAGATAAAACAAACTGCAGAACCAGACTCCTCAGCACTCAACTTCAATGGTTGTGAATTAGTGAGGACGAAGGTGGGTCGATGTGACATGACTTGTACGAAAATGGGAATCCTAGAAAGGTTTACAAATATATTAGGAAATAAATATTTAAACATTTATTAGAAAAATAAACATTTTTATAAATCTTGTTTATGAATTTGTAGTATAAGTAAACTTACTTCAGAATGGTGAGATATCGTGTCTTCGTAATGAGTTTAAATCATACTTAGCCATCTTCTGGCTGATATCTAAATCGCTGGAAGAAATAAAATGTGATTTATAAGATTGATGACAATATGGAAACACCTCGTAACGGTAGAAATTTAAGTGTGAAGTTAAACTTACTATCATGTGAAGGGAGACGGCTGAAGATCTCTTTATACACTATGTTTTTAACTTTCAGGGGTTCTGAGTCGCTCCCTTGGATGATTGTTAACCCATATTTGCTTGTCACACGCGAGAGGGCCACATAAAGTTGTCCATGAGAGAAGACCGGTTTAGGTAGATATAAGAGAACCCCTTTTAAACTCTGTCCCTGGCTTTTGTTGATCGTCATTGCATAACACAATCGGATAGGGAATTGTCGTCGACGTAAGGTGAAAGGTAGCTTGGTTTCATCATGCAAGAGAACAATCCTTGGAATCAATACTTCAGTTCCAACGTGTGAGCCAGTAACAATCTCTGCCTTAAGCACGCGTTCGCCTATATGGGTCAAGATCAATCGTGTACCATTGCATAAGCCCTTTTTTTGATTTATGTTCCGCAGAAGCATAACCGGTGCCCCAACTTTGAGAGTGAGCTTATGCGACGGTAATCCTGAAAACTCCAACGAATTAAGATACTCAATGGCATATAATGTATCATTATGATCAGACTGAGTATCCGATATCTCAAAGCTATCATAGCTGAAGTATTCTTTTGAGACCCCGTCAGTATGGGAGATGGTATATGCATTGATTTCATCGACGGTCTCGTTTCGTGGAGTTAGTATAGCCTTCTCAGTATATGAGATCTTGATATCCTTTTCAGTGTTGACTTCTCCATATACGGCTTCGACAACTTGTTTCAAAGTGTTCTCATTAGAATGCATTACCATTGAGTTCTCAACATCTATCATCTGTTCATTTGAGCCATCATTCTCATTTCCCATGTTAGCTTGTAGACGACCTTCTCCAACCTTTAGTAACCACTCTGAAAACTCTTTCTCGTCTTCATTAACTCGCATATTAGTTTTTAGTGAGAACTTGTGACAACTATTCCATAAGTAGGAGTGACTTATTGAAGCCAATACTGTATCAGCTCTACTACCCTGCGGAATTACTGGTAAGATTTGCCTGAAATCTCCACCTAACAAAACTGTTTTTCCTCCAAAAGTTTGGTTCTTTGCGCATGGATTTTTTATAGACAATATGTCTTTCAACGTCCTATCCAGTGCTTCAAAAGCATGCTTATGCGTCATAGGGGCCTCATCCCAAATTATAAGATCAGTTCTCTCGATTAGTTCTGCTAGCATCGTACCCGGTTTTATATTGCAAAACTTATCTTCATCGGGCTTCAAAGGAATATTGAAACGCGAATGGGCCGTCCTCCCATTTGGTAGAAGCAACGCGGATATACCTGATGAAGCAACCGGGAGAACAATTTGTTCCCTTGATCGAAGCCTGGATATAATGGTCTGGTATAAGAACGTTTTGCCTGTACCACCTGCCCCATATACAAAGAATAGCTTCCCGTCCTTATTTTCAACAGAGCTAAGAACCGATTCGTAAATCGCACGTTGCTCTGCGTTAAGGAGGTTGTATTGCATGTCATGTTTCAAGGTTTCCTCAGCAACATTGTAATCCATTTCTTGGTTCCACAAACTGTTCCCCAATTCTTTAAGCAACACTGGATTGATCTTTGGTATCCCTCTAAAATCATCTAATGAGCGATCGTGGATGCGCATCAACTTTTCGACTTCAATTAATGTGTATTGCTCAAGTGTCTCATCATCGAGTTCTAGATTTTCATGGCCCAGAATGCGCTGCCTCTTGTAAAGTATGTCCTCACTCATCGATTTCCAAGAATGTTCCCATAGCTTTTTAGGACTTGCAACAAAGCAATTGTTCAGGAATGTGACGAACATATCACGGAGTTGGTAAGGAGTAGCCGTTCTACTACCTTCTGACATACTTTCGAGCCACTCAACATCGTTTTCCAGATAGCCGCGTGCTTCGCAAACAGATTTGAAATCAGGGTATTTCACATCGTTAAATGTTTTAAGCTCGTCATAACTTCTCGGCCCCTTAATCTTATTTATGAGGATCCTTAGATAGTAACGATCACCTGCTGATGGATGAACAGCTACGATTCTCCCAATGTGCTTGCCCTTCTTGCGTTCAGACCAGACTTTAGTACCATTGTTCCAAACAAAATACTCAGGTATTTGCACATATGTCAATGTTCGTGCAAACGCTGACGTTCTGCATAAAACCATCCATTCCGTGAACATTGTCTTCTCAACACCTGGCTTTTTGATAACACGGCCGAGGTCATCAGTCGCTTTAACTGTGATACTATGTTCGCCCTCTAGATGAATGATCAATTTCTGGACTGAAGGCTTTCTTTTGTGTATGTGGAATGCGAAAGTCCGCCACATAGACTCACAAGCTGATAAATAACGACCATCTATGTAGTCTTGGATCTCATTTCGTTGCTTGATCACTGTTTCTTTTGAACCACCAGTGTCTAATGCGCCAGATGGTGTCGCTTTATTTCCTTTCTCAATAACAGCGGTTGCTTTGTCAACACCCTTGGTTATATACTTGAATAAGTACTTGACTGCGCTTGTTCGATTACACCATTCTACATTAACATGAGCTTCGTACTTCTTTAGGATCTCAATATTATGAGGGACAACAAACGTGTTGTTTAGGATAGCTCCATCCTTGACCACAGAGGCATTTTCATTTCGCCGTCGACGATATAACACATACCCTGCTTTGTCAATCGAAGTATGTTCATTATACGGTCGAGGATACTTTTTTGTGCACACATTATTTTCCATACATGGAGATTTGGTATTAAGTGCACCACATGGTCCGTGAATCATGTGCTTTGTGACTAAACTGTAAGCTTCTGGGTCTCTTTTTTTATCAGGAAGTTCGGCGGAGATAATCTCATCAATTTCCTCTGCACTTGGTGTCCTCGTAGAGTTCCCGAACCACAATAATATATGTGCATGAGGAAGTCCTCTCTTTTGGAACTCTATTCTGTGGAGAGCTGCTGTATAAGGCTTGAAGAAAGTCCCCTTTTTGAAATCCTTGAGAAGCATGTCTAACTTCATTTTAAAGACACGACATTCAATATCTGGTCTATCATTAGGCGAGTCTCCTCCATAAGTAGCTAGATGCTCTTTAATCTCTTTCCAATTTGGATTAGCCGTTATTGTGATGAATAAATCTGGGTTGCCATATTCTCTGCAAATTGCCATTGCATCATGGTATTTCTCAATTAAGTAGTGGGGGCCACCAGTGAAACTCGGTGGCAATATGAACCTTTGACCAACTATTTTTGCATCGGTGTCACCTTTGCTGACGGCGTCAAGAACGTTACTGTAAAGCTCAGCTCTTAGGACATCTTGATTATTCCTCGCCCACCTTAATCGATCCTCTTCAATTGTTGTATAAATGTCTACAACATATTGGTGGAGGAGACGTCCTCCCTTTATCAATGTTTTCCCTTGACTAAGACGTGTTTGTACCTGAGCAGTATAGAACTGACGTATACTGACGAATTGTCTAGTCTTTGAAGTCCCACTCTCGATATGTAATGGGATGTCGGGGCTGAAGCCATATTCACCATACGGAAATAAAAGAGGATATTGGAGACTCATGAATAAAGGGTGATCATCACGTATCTGTTGCAAGGTGTCAGACTTGAATTGGACCACAATATCCCGTTCTCCAATCGATGATGACATATCCCCTATGATAAGCCCCGCCACCTCACTTGTACTTGGTAGATCATATTCTTTCCCTTTCCCTTTATTTGGGAGCAATCTAATAGTAAATTCTCCTCCATCTGTTTCGTAGTGATCACGGGCTCTCCGGAATATCTTAGCCAAACAATTATTTTCATCAAGCATCTCGATAAGACTCTTCAAGGTTGTCTCATCGAGATTGCCTTCTGCGGAGGTTTGTCCCATAGCATTCAACCGGTTTCGAACTTCATTGCCCGTATCAAATATATAAAGCTGAAGATATTCGGGGGGACAACCTTGTTGCGGTATTAGCGAGCCAATTCTATGGTGAGTCTGCCCTTGTATCCGTATAGTGTAAGGTCCAGGTGTATGAACCACACTGTAATCCATTTTCATCCCAATGGATGTGAAAGCTAGGGCAGAATTATACACTCGGATATTATCTCGAAACCACCTTAACTCAAAAAGTTCTTCTAACACGGTTGGTGGTCGTTTGATTGGTAAGAGCTTTATTTGGCCATGGTTACAACACAATGTGAATGTTGGTTCCCCTATTTTGGGGTCTGAGCTAGTGCTCTCGGAAGTCCACATTAATGCACCGCATTTCGAGCATTCTACAATTGGGTTCTCTTCAGCTTTTGATGTGGAGCATATATCTGTGTAAAAATGTAGTATGAATTGTTAAATCTATTTTATTTTTGATAATCTATACTCTTATCAAGACTAATTAGTAATCAATAGATTAATAATTTTTTTAATTTAAATAATCTTCTGGTTTTAATCAGGTGTTGTTTTAAATTTTGCAATAATTGTTATTATACTAACATAATAAGTGTTGTTGATAATATATGTAAATATATGGCACCATTTAAATTATAGATTAATAATTTATTTGTACATATATTAAAAATGAGTGTCACTATATATTATCAAATTAATAAAACATATACGTCTAAAATATACTCATGTATTAAGTTTTTCTTAATTAGATGGATTTATATAAGGCATACCTTTCTTCTTTGCTCGAGTGTTACGCAAGCAAAGTGGTCGACGTGCACCTTCTGAATCGAATCATAAACATTGTTCATCAATATTACTAATGTATTTAATATAAACATGTTTATCAAGCTATGACACATACCTTGTGACAATGCTGAAGTTCGTTTAGATAATAAAATGGCCTTTCTCATGTTCCGTGCATTTTTCCGTTTGACTATGAAAGTATAAAATAATTATTTGAGAAGGCAACATTAGAAGGCATAATTATTGAAATCCAAAGCATACCATATAAGTCACAATTGTCACAACCACCTGTTTTTATTAAAAAAAGGAAAATTCAGTTAGTTATTTGTCTAAATATTTATTAGAAATATGATATTATAAATGATAGAAACTTACAGTCATACAATTTCGGTTTGAATGTTGGAGGATTATTGATCAAATGGACTGGTAAATATTCATAGCAAAAGTGTTATATAAATGGCATTTTTGGCTGAAAACAAAATGGTTATCGGAGTAATAACACACCTTTTGATTTTGCACGTGACCCAACAGGCCGACCTCGTTTTCTTTTTCTTGTGACTCCGGCAGAGGTATCTGTGCGGATATTATCAATAAAGTATTTAATATGTATAACAAATTTATCAGAGAATTAAGTGGTATTTTAGTAATGAAAAACCTCAAGAATAGTAGCCATTAAAAAATAGCCTTCCGAAAAGTTTAGCTTTTTCAGGAAACCAGTTTTTTTAATTCAGTATCTGTTTATTTGCTATAGAAGAAGTAATGTGGAATGAACACTTTACAAATCGATAAAAGATACAGACTTTACTACAATTAACCGACGGAACAAACAGCTACATTTTTATAAAAATATTATTTGAATATTATTATTTGTCATATGAAGAGTTCTTTTCCAAAATATTGGCTTAGTCTATATAATAAATGATAATTTTAAAATATTCCACTTATTATCTCGGAAATAATGACCTTCAATAATGATCATACACATTATTTTGGAAAATACTACTCCTCTCTTTAAAATATGATTTCAGTATTACTATGTGTCAAAAGAAGAGTTATTTCAAAATATTATTTATCTCAGTACTATTGGCTAAACCGATATAACCAATGCTACATTAAAACATTTCAGCTATTAGATGGGTATTAATTACTTTGAATAATAGATTAAAGGTGTTCTATTATACGGACAATAATACACATTATATAGAGATGCTATAGGCAAAATTATGTCAGCTATATTAAACATGGAGAAATTGTAGAGATAGTCTAAAAACCCAGATCATATTCTCATCAGCTTTAGACTTATTAAGTTTTAAATTTGAGGCAGCAAAATATGAAAAAGTATAACAAAAAAAAAAAAAATCGCAGTATGATTTAATATATTACATAAACGTTAATAAATTAGTTTGGAGTGTAAGAACCGACCAAACCAATTATTATATTTGAACAATAAATATACATATATATATATATAAATAGTTTAAAATCCTTTATTTTAAAAGAAATACAAATCGATAAAATGTACAGACTTTACTACAATTTACTTACAAACAAATAGCTATATTTTTGTGAAAATATTATTTGAGTATTATTATTTCTTATATGAACAGTTCTTTCCAAAACTATTGTCTTAGTCTATATAGTTCTCATATTCTCATGAGGCAGGAAAATATCTAAAAGTCTAAGAAAAAAACACAGTATGATTTGATATATTATATAAACTTAAATAAATTTGTTTGAAATGCAACAACTAAACAAACTAATTATTATTATTGAACAGTAAATATACATATATATATATATATATATATATATATAAATTAGTTATTAACTCATGTGAATTATAATATCAGAATCTTTTGACCAGAAATTTGTTAAAAAGCTTTTAGGATATTGGATAAAAAAAAAAAAAAATTGTTCCACGAAACTTATGTGTGCACATATTTTTTTTGGAACACTACGCTAAAATGTAAATCTAGCATAGTCTAAAACCATTATTCACAAACACACAACAATGACAATTCTACAAACGTCATAGATGTAAAATGTGTTTACCTCCACTATCCATAGATTTTGTTGTATATGGGTTAAGAATTCCGGCAACTTAGCAATTCCTAGACAAAGTTTTATAAATAAAAATGATATTATTATACACATTGCAAACGGTGGGGTGAAAACATATAAGAAGTTTAGATGCTTACATATAAGAGGATCTTCAAGAGCTTAACTACAGATGAGAGAAGGACGGCAGGGGCGCATACAAAGCCACTCGTAGGTTTTATATCTTTGACTTTTATCTCTTTTGTTATGTAACCATCGATGGAATCAAACATAATTATAAAGACAATGATATTGGTTGGTAACAACTTATTTATGGCAACAAAATATTCTCCATTAGTGCTTTCGAAATCTCATAATGTTTGACTATAGAAATTAAATATTTTAAATTAATGGTTACTAATCGATAAACGTTCTTATCAAAATAAAAATATTAAGAAATAAAAAATAAAAATACTATATTCTCATTGCTGTTTAACATGTTACTGACCTTTATACATTAGCTACAACGTCCTAAGATGCAAGCAAATGTAAGCCAAGACTCATAATATAATTGTAATCAAAACTCAATTGATAATCATAGAAACAACCAGGTTTCAAAATGATAAACATAGTAAACAAAAAGTCTTACGAAAACTTAAAAACATAAAGGCAACAACAGTAAACATAAACAACTATTTAGCCACTATTGTTCTCCTCTCCAACCTTCTCAGATGCTGCATTCTCAATGGAAGTTTTGGATGGGTCTGATGGGAGCACCTTTGTTACAGTGATGGACTGACTCTTACCAGTAAGATTGTGCTCTGATATCTTGACAATAAAGTTGTAAGTCTTTCCAATGGTGTCCACTAAGGCTCTAGGAACCGGCACAAAATCAGTATCTCCTACATTCTCATTACCCTAAACGCAAGGGAGCTTGTCTCAGTACACATACTTTATGATGAATGATTGATTATAAGAATTACCTCATAATACTTTGCCACCAATTCTGAAGCATGTCGTCCAGTCAGCTCACGACCAGCATCTCCAAGTACCACAAACACTGCTTGCTCACTTTTATCATAAACTGATATTTTCGTGATATACCTATTATGGACAAAGATATGTATGTGATGCCGATAAGTAAAGATGATATATGTTTATAATACTCACTGTGGCACGCCTGTGACTTGAGTCTTCTTGCACTTCTTGTTGTTACACACCAGGGAGTTTGCTCCTTTGGTGGCCTTTGTATTACACCACCGCATGAAATGTAATACCATGCTGAGCCATGGAGGACATCATCTATTGTTGCTCTGCACTCAAACCAAGCAACCTGCAACAGTGTGTAAGTGATTAACGTAAGAACACAAACATAATAAATCAAATATGACTAATAGTAATTCAGTTACCTTAGCAGATTCTTGCTTCATGTAAGCAAATAACTCACTAATGGTCACAACCTCAGGTTTGGTGACAACATCGGCATTGATCTTGTTAGCAATGTCCAAGTTCGAACTGAACCTGAAAAGATTAGAAAAGGCATTATCATAACACATCTACTAATAAATCAAAAAGTAATAACTATTCAAAGACACACCAGCTCATATAGTCCCTGGTAGGCTGCACATCCGTGTCCATAAAAACACGAGAAGAAGACATGGTAGTGAGGGCAAGGGTCCCTGTACATGGAACACGAACTTAGTATTGTATACTAAACAGAACTACACTAAACTGTATAATAGGTGTACACTCATCAATCACTATAGGAACTAACAATAAAAGAATGGAACTAACAAAACCATAAAACAATCACAGTTACCATTGATTTACTAACCTCCCAGACGTTTTGGATTAACTGTAGTAACCAAGAGAACACTCGGAGTACTACCATAAGCCTTGAACTTATGGCAGAAATCTAATGCAGCCTTGTCCCATAAGTACAGCTTCATCACTGGGCCACTGCATCAAAAAAAAAAACACGAGTTACTAATAACCGAAATGAGGTATGTACTAAGGAAGGCTAGTCTTACTCATGTGTCTGAACATGAACCAAGACGTGCCGCTTCTCTGCAAGGTCGACCTCATCAAGGATGGGGTTGCTTGCTATAGGCTGGCCACATACTAACTTCATATGGCCAACATAATCTGAAAAATCAGTTGTTAAATAGCAAACCATGTAAGAAACAAAAACAGATATTTGTTATCAAAAAGTGCCTACCATAAAGGTCTCCTCTCTGGTCGCATTTCGCTTCGAACTCATCCCAAGTATGAAAACGGAACATGTCTTCTGGAATTTGAACCGGACAGTTCTCAATAAGAGTTAACACCGAGTTCCATGTGAATGTCACAGTGACATTATGATCGGCTACTCGGAACTGAGTCTTGCTATTAGATCCAAAAAAGTTTCCAAGCTTGTAAACAGAACCCGAGACCAAATACGGGAGAAGAGCATCAACACGGCCTGATGGGATGAACCCCTGAATGGCCATTCCCTGTTAACATGACGATACTGTTTTAGAGACCAAACATTAATAACCAACTATGAGTATGTTAAAAAGAAACTCTAATAAACCAACAATTCATACACTAACCTAGAAGAATACTAAATATAAACACGAACTAAAGTAAGAAAGAAAACAACCTAATTAACGGGACGTTATTAAAGACTTGATAACCAATTATGAATATAGTAAAAAACATTATATAAGCAAAAACATTATCAATATGATATTGGTCAGGAGCAAACCAAAACCTTTCGATAACGTAAACAATTAATCCACAATGAAACTCGAAACCAAAACCTTTCGATAACGGAAACAATCAACAACGAAAATAAATAGTCAGAAAAGGATAGGCAAACCTTCTCATCGATGAGGAGCATCTCCTCGCCAATCAACGTTTTTGATCTCGGGTTCCGAGCCTCCCAATGGTGGATGAGACGAAACAGCAACTCCGCTTCGTGTGGCCCCGGTGTGACGTCGGCAAAGGAGAGGAAGTCGGCACCGAGATCACCAACAGCAGCCTTCCCGTGAGGCTTCGTTGAAAGCACGGCGGATACCGAGTCGTGACCAGTACACTGTCGTTTCGACTCCGGTAGGCTGAATGAACCAGCGGCCTTCGATAGGGTCTTCCGATTGACCGCGGAGGCGCGTTCATTCTTCTTCTTCGACATGCAATCACCGGAATCTACAGAATCAACTCGCGGATCCATGGATTTCTCTGACGGAATAGAATAGAAAAGAGGAAAGGAGATGGTTTTTTATAGCAAAATATAGGGCTAGGAATACGAACGGAAGCCATTAATGGCGAAGAGAAGGTTTTATTGATCATAAACATGAAGAACGAACGTGGAGAAGAGATCGGTTTCGAAAAGCAATGGAGACGAAGAGAGCAGGCAAGAAGGTAAAGAGGCAAAAGGGTTAAGCGACGATGGAGTTAGCAAACTCAGTCACGAAACCCTCAAAAAATATCCAATACCCAAGCCCACCCGACTATATCGCTGACCAAACGCGGCCCAGTAAAGCCAAGCCCAGAGGACTCTATTACCAAACGAAATTAGATGGCAAATATGGGCCAACAAAACTAAAGAGAATTGGATATCGAAGCCCAAACAAAATAGACACTGCAGCCCATGACATGTTGGCAAAAAGAAGGCATCTCATTGGCTGAATTATTAGGATGAGGTGGACAGCCTAAATTTCTTTCATATTGGCCTTTTAATATAGTATAGACTAGAGAATTTCACCGCGCTACGCGCGGTTTGTCTATTTTAAAATTTGTTATTTTTTTGTTATCTTATAAATTATTTTGTTTGAGTTTGTATCAATTTTTATAAAATACTTTCAATTGTTTTTTTTTTCAGTAAATTTGAAGTATATGACTTGTTAATTTTTGTTGCTACATATCACATATTCTTGTATTATATAACATGTTTCCGAAACAATATAAAATTTGCACAACTAACATACTAAAATTCAAGTCCACAAATAGAAACACTTCCATAAAGTTGTAATAACTAATCTCTTACTAATTTTTTACATCAATTTCTAGTCAATTATTATAAAATTTCAAACGTAGCTATAAGTATAGATATTATAGTATTTTCAAAATCACAATAATATACATATGTAGTGTAAGATTATAATAGTATGTAAGATATTTTCATAAAAACATTAGCTAACAAAATGATGTGTTCGAAGGAAAAGAGTTAAATAACTGCGTTACGCAAGCACCACTTTAGTTCTGGACTCGTCCATCAGCTACTGTGGAACATGTCTTGCACCTTCTCCTGCAGAACACCTTCCTCTTGACATCTTGTTTTTTTTTCAAACAACACAACAAACATTGACAAAATGGATCCTACTGTTTGTTGTTTGCTAAATCAAAAAAGAAATCCTTAAGTCTTTAAGTGGTTACCTTAACTGAAACCATTAGCCATTTGTTTCAGAACCGGGTGTAAATAGATCTTCATGAAGTATCTATTCTCACCCGTTTTCAATGCTTTTGGTGTCCATGTTTCGTACAATCTTTCATATCTTCTTCTCCCTTAAAATACTTGTTTCAAGAGTTATTGCTTATGATACTCAATTTTTTAAACTTCGACCCTTTCAAGTACCTTAACTTGTACAATTCTTAGGAATATAGTAAAAACTAATTTCTACATATCACCATTTCTAACCATATGTCTACCCAATGTATCTAGTGTAATATATATTTTAACATGCATCAGAATTTGGGAGTGTGATATAGCCATATCGACCTTTTTTCTCTAGACATAATAAGACGCATATAATTGTGTAATCTTGAGAGAATGTTTTGTCTATCAGAGCGCGTGAATAGCCATATAATGCCACCCAAATACAGAAATGATTAAATAAGTCTAGAATGGATGATAAGATGCATCAGAATTTGAGAGTGTGATATAGCCATTTCGAGCTTTTTTCTCTAGACATAATAAGGCGCATATAATTGTGTAATCTTTAGGAAATGTTTTGTCTAACAGAGCACGTGTATAGCCATATAATGCCACCCAAATACATAAATGATTAAAAAAGTCTAGAATGGATGATAAGATGTGATTATTACCTCAGGGAAAGAAGACTCTCATGTGTGCAGATCGGTGACTTCCCATAATTCTTCACTGCCTTTTGGTTTTGCAATATACTTTTTGTCCCTAATAGTCATGAGTGCATTGTAAAAAATGGTAGAAAACAAAACCAATAAGAATGCAAGGCATTTTCTTCAACTAATCAAGCATTTTTGTTTTGTTTTATTGGTTAACAAAGTAAAATCCAAATCGTGCAACCGCAACAAAAGAAAAAAGACTATAAATTTTAAAATTGCAATTCATAAATTCGGTTAACAGCCTATCAGTCAAATATTTGTAGGAAAAGGATGTTCGTTACACATTTCATTTCAGACTCATATTTTTAAGTAAAAAAATACATTTATGAAACACATTGATATCGAGAATTAAACCACATTGCTAATTCTTAATCGTAAGTGTTGTCGTATGCATTCTAAGTCGATAGCAGTGTATTTCCAACATTTTGTAAACCAGTTATCCTTCGCGTCTACTATTTCTCCTTTTCAGATTTCATATGAGGACAGGAAGGCATATATGCAAAGGAAAAATTTAAGCTTGTTTTAGTCGGAGTTATGGAGGAGCATTACCGGTTGATTCTATTGCATTGTATAGTCAGCCGAGAGCCAACCGGATGCAAGCATTTTCCATAATGCGCTCAAAATGGGTTTAATCAATAAGATCTTTCGCAACTCCTTCATATTTTGCTTGATTAGCTAATGCGATTTCCTTACTTTTTTCCAGGTATCGATATTCTTATCAATTACCGATGAAGAAACTATACCTAACATGAGACTTATGTTGAAACATAAACTTGATTTGGGTTAATCATTGGGCTAATAATCTAATAATCATGTTAGCCCAAATTTGATCCAAGTTCTAGAATTTATCTAGAAAAATCTTCCACCTCCTTAAGATAAAAATCTAGATATTTTCATAGAATTATCTAGATAATTAGAATAAAAATATCAAGATATTTTAGTAGAATTATCTAGATTTAAGAATAAAATATGTAAGATATTTTGTATTTTGGAGGCTATAAATACCTCCACTCTCTTCTCATTTTGTATCATCCAAGTTTTCAAGAATCATCCAAGAAATAAAAGAAGTTTCCTCTTCATAAAATCTCTTCTCTTCAAACACTTAAACACTTTCTCCATTTCTAATAAGTTTCTCATTCCAACAAAGTGGTATCAGAGCTACAAGATCATTTTGAAGATGGCAAGTAATGGTGTTTCCTTCCAAGTTCCAATGCTCACAAAGAGCAACTATGACAATTGGAGTTTAAGGATGATGGCTATCTTAGGAGCACATGATGTATGGGAGATAGTTGAGAAAGGCTTCATTGAGCCAGAGAATGATGGCGGTTTATCTCAAGCTCAAAGAGATGGTTTGAGAGATTCAAGAAAGAGAGACAAGAAGGCTCTCTGTCTAATCTATCAAGGTTTAGATGAAGATACATTTGAGAAGGTTGCTGGAGTAAAGACATCTAAAGAAGCATGGGAGAAGCTTCAAACCTCTTACAAGGGAGCGGAACAAGTTAAGAAGGTACGTCTACAAACTTTACGAGGAGAATTTGAGTCATTACAAATGAAGGAAGGAGAACTCATCTCAGATTACTTCTCAAGAGTCTTGACGGTTACTAATAACCTAAAAAGAAATGGTGAGAAGTTAGATGAGGTGAGAATCATGGAGAAAGTTCTTAGATCGCTCGATTCAAAATTTGAGCACATTGTTACCGTAATTGAAGAAACAAAAGACTTGGAGACAATGACGATGGAGCAACTTCTTGGATCACTACAAGCTTATGAAGAAAAGAGGAAGAAGAAAGAGGATATTGTTGAGCAAGTTCTCAAGATGAGAATTGATCACAAAGAAGAAAGTAGCCGAAATAATCCAAGACGTGGTGGCAGTCATTTCAGAGGAAGAGGTCGTGGTGTAAATGGACGAGGTTGGAGACCATATGAAGACAACTTTAACCAAAGAGGAGAGAGCTCATCAAGAGGTCGTGGAAGGAGAAATGCAAAATCAAGGTACGATAAATCAAACGTCAAATGCTATAGATGCGGAAAGTTTGGACACTATGCTTCTGAATGCAAAACTCCAAACAACAATAGAGTTGAAGAGAAGTCCAACTATGTTGAAGAAAGGAGTAAGGAAGAAGATATACTATTGATGGCTTACAAGAAGGATGAGACAAATGAAGTTAGCAGATGGTACCTTGATAGTGGTGCTAGCAATCACATGTGTGGTAACAAAAGCATGTTTGTGAAGCTTGATGAATCGGTGAAAACCAATGTGGCTTTGGGAGACGAATCGAAGATGGAGGTGAAAGGCAAAGGTGATATTCTCATCCGCTTGAAGAATGGAGATCATCAATTCATTTCCAATGTTTATTACATTCCAAGCATGAAGACCAACATCTTGAGCTTAGGACAACTCTTGGAGAAAGGTTATGATATTCGACTAAAGGATAATAACCTTACTTTAAGAGATATTGCAAATAACTTCATCACAAAAGTACCAATGTCAAGCAATAGAATGTTTGTCCTAAACATTCAAAATGACATTGCACGATGTCTCAAGATGTGCTACAAGGAGGAGTCATGGCTTTGGCATCTTCGGTTTGGGCATCTAAACTTTGGAGGCTTGGAGCTACTTTCTAAGAAACAAATGGTGAGAGGATTACCTTGCATCAACCATCCAAATCAAGTGTGTGAAGGGTGTTTACTTGGAAAGCAATTCAAAATGAGTTTTCCAAAGGAGTCGGAGACAAGAGCAAGAAAGCCATTAGAGCTCATACATACAGATGTATGTGGCCCAATCAAACCAAGCTCACTTGGTAAGAGTAACTACTTCCTTCTCTTTATTGATGATTTTTCAAGAAAAACATGGGTTTACTTTTTGAAAGAAAAATCAGAAGTGTTTGAAAATTTCAAAAAGTTTAAAACCCAAGTTGAGAAGGAAAGTGGTCTTGTGATTAAGACCATGAGATCCGATCGGGGAGGAGAATTTATGTCCAAGGAATTTTTGAAGTATTGTGAAGATAATGGTATTCGAAGACAATTGACGGTGCCAAGAACCCCTCAACAAAATGGAGTAGCGGAAAGAAAGAATAGGACTATTCTTGAGATGGCAAGAAGCATGCTCAAGAGTAAGAATCTACCAAAGGAGTTATGGGCAGAAGCAGTCGCGTGTGCGGTGTACATATCAAACCGATCTCCAACGAAGAGCGTTTCTGGAAAGACACCACAAGAAGCTTGGAGTGGAAGGAAGCCCGGTGTCTCACACCTAAGAGTCTTTGGAAGCCTTGCTCACGCTCATATTCCGGACGAGAAGCGGAGCAAACTAGACGACAAAAGTGAGAAGTACATTTTCATTGGGTATGATGCTAACTCCAAAGGCTACAAACTCTACAATCCTGAAACAAAGAAGACAATTATAAGTCGGAATGTCATCTTTGATGAAGAAGGAGAATGGGATTGGAGATCAAATAATGAAGACTACAACTTCTTTCCATCTTTTGAAGAAGAGAACTTGGAGCAAATAAGAGAAGAACCAGCTACACCACCAACTTCACCAACACCAAGTTCTCAAGGGGATGAAAGCTCAAGTGAAAGGACTCCACGTTTTAGAAGTCTACAAGACATTTATGAGGTAACCGAAAATCAAGACAATCTCACTTTATTTTGCCTTTTTGCGGATTGCGAGCCTATGAACTTTGAAGAAGCTCAAGAAAAGAAGTCATGGAAAAGTGCAATGGATGAAGAAATCAAGTCAATCCAAAAGAATGATACATGGGAATTGGCTTCACTTCCTAATGGGCATAAGGCAATAGGTGTGAAGTGGGTGTACAAGGCAAAGAAGAACTCTAAAGGAGAAGTTGAAAGATACAAGGCGAGACTGGTGGCAAAAGGGTATAGTCAAAGAGCCGGAATCGACTATGATGAGGTATTTGCTCCAGTTGCTCGTTTAGAAACAGTTAGGCTAATCATTTCATTGGCAGCCCAAATGAGATGGAAGATACATCAAATGGATGTCAAATCTGCCTTCCTAAATGGAGATCTTGAGGAAGAAGTCTACATTGAGCAACCACAAGGCTACATAGTCAAAGGTGAAGAAGACAAAGTCTTGAGGCTGAACAAGGCACTTTATGGATTAAAGCAAGCACCAAGAGCATGGAACACTCGGATTGATAAGTACTTCAAGGAGAAAGACTTCATCAAGTGTCCATATGAGCATGCACTTTATATCAAAACCCAAAACAATGATATATTGATTGCATGCTTGTATGTGGATGACTTAATATTCACTGGCAACAATCCGATTATGTTTGAAGATTTCAAGATGGAGATGACAAAGGAGTTCGAGATGACTGATATTGGATTAATGTCATACTACCTTGGCATTGAAGTAAAGCAAGAAGAAAATGGAATCTTCATCACTCAAGAAGGATATGCTAAAGAAGTGCTTAAGAAGTTCAAGATGGAAGACTCAAATCCAGTTTGCACACCAATGGAATGTGGAGTCAAGTTATCAAAGGAAGAAGAAGGAGAGAGTGTTGATCCAACACTCTTTAAGAGCTTAGTTGGAAGTCTACGTTATCTAACTTGCACAAGGCCAGACATCCTACACGCGGTTGGAGTTGTGAGTCGATATATGGAGCATCCAACAACAACTCATTTCAAGGCAGCTAAGAGGATCTTACGCTATATCAAAGGTACAATCAACTTTGGCTTGTATTACTCTATCTCTGACGATTACAAGCTTTTTGGATATAGCGATAGTGACTGGGGTGGAGACGTTGATGACCGGAAAAGCACAAGTGGCTTCGTATTTTTCGTTGGAGAAACCGCTTTCACATGGATGTCAAAGAAGCAACCAATTGTTACCCTCTCTACTTGTGAAGCGGAGTACGTAGCGGCTACTTCATGTGTTTGCCATGCTATTTGGTTACGAAACTTGCTAAAGGAGTTGAGCCTACCACAAGAGGAGCCAACGAAGATCTTTGTTGATAACAAGTCGGCAAAAGCATTGGCGAAGAATCCAGTCTTCCATGATCGGAGTAAGCACATTGATACTCGTTATCACTACATTCGAGAATGTGTTGCCAAGATGGATGTGCAATTGGAGTATGTGAAGACAAATGATCAAGTAGCTGATATCTTCACCAAACCACTCAAGCGTGAAGACTTTATCAAGATGAGGAGCTTACTCGGAGTAACCAAATCAAGTTTAAGGGAGGGTGTTGAAACATAAACTTGATTTGGGTTAATCATTGAGCTAATAATCTAATAATCATGTTAGCCCAAATTTGATCCAAGTTCTAGAATTTATCTAGAAAAATCTTCCACCTCCTTAAGATAAAAATCTAGATATTTTCATAGAATTATCTAGATAATTAGAATAAAAATATCAAGATATTTTAGTAGAATTATCTAGATTTAAGAATAAAATATGTAAGATATTTTGTATTTTGGAGGCTATAAATACCTCCACTCTCTTCTCATTTTGTATCATCCAAGTTTTCAAGAATCATCCAAGAAATAAAAGAAGTTTCCTCTTCATAAAATCTCTTCTCTTCAAACACTTAAACACTTTCTCCATTTCTAATAAGTTTCTCATTCCAACAACTTATTGGTAAAATATGTAAAAAAAAACTTTTGAAAACGCTAAAATCCTTTTCAGTTAAAAGCAATGTTTAAGGTTTGATTCTCTGAATCTCTCATTACCCACCTACATTCTTGGTCTTTATTTCAAATTTTCATGGTCATATTATTTATCATATGAGCATACTGAATATAGAACTGAGAACACAAAACTTTGTATGTAATTTTTTCTGTGTTAAATATAATTTTCTTTTTAGTAGTCTGAAACAACTTTCAGGTAAACGAAGGCAGAAAACATGAAGCTAGCAGCTAGTAAAGAAGTACAATAAGCGGAAATACCAACACTACTGATCTAAATGGACTTTGTGATTCGTCATGAACCAAAAGTTGACAAAGCACTCAAGCTCGTGCCAAGATTCAATTGGATGACCACGAAAAATTTAAGTGTCTTTCCACGTATGTAATCCTAAATTCTTTGCAGCCAACCTCACGCCCCATATTGTCTTGGAAGCACCTGCAGTGTGTCATAGGAACTCGTTGGCTTTATTCTCCAAAAGATCATACTTGTTAAGTATCAAGAGGAAGTCCATGTGCTCAAAGATGTGATGAGTGTGCTTTTAGGGAGTTTCTTGGTGAGTAACGTCTTGTGGGTTCCGTCTTCTAAATCTGGTCGCTCACCAAAACAACAAACACAACCATCCCAACGTCTTCAAACATATCTATCCATTTGCAGTCGTCCCCAAGACCTCTAGTATCTTAAACTATGATGGAGCCGACTTAATATTATAAACACACACTAATGGAGTCAGGTTAGACTTACCACTTACCAGAGCAAAGAATCATGGTGATCGGAAGGACCAAGATTCTCTCTAGTTAACGACATATAAAAATGTAAACAATACCGAAAAAACAACAAACAATGCTTGATTTTTTACTGACCTGGCAAGATAGACAGTGGTTGTGAGAAACTGGCCCATGTTTAGCTGAATCAACCCTAAAGCAAGTAGAGATAAAGAAGATCAGATTATAAGATAAAACCAAAGACATATAGGTGTCCTAATCGCAGCAGAGTTTAAAACTGCGTCAGTTGAATAGGTTTTAGCGACTCACTCCCAACTAAGGAGCTTGTCTTCGAAGGAACAGTAGAATTAGATTCTTAGGTGAAGAAGCTGTGATTCTGATGCTCTTATCGCTTTCTTCACAGCTCGAGAATTGCTATATCAAGCAGTTTACTGCTGTTTCATTTTCTGTGCAGACGTGGACATCCTCTCCATTGAGTATAATGAACTTTTAGTATAGTATAGATTCTCTTCCAAAGTTACTTTTTAAGAAAAAAAAACAATTCTTCTTCCAAAGTTTTGAAAATACCTTGGAAACAAATATTTTATTTGAAAATCTCTCTCTTTTTATCTACTTTTACTTTTAAATATCCTGAAAACAAATATTTTATTTAAAATGTTCTTATTTAATTTTCAATTCTTACAATCTTTAACCAATTTTCTGTTTTCAAAACTATGTGGTTGGCATAATTTATACTCCGTTTGCTTTAAAATAATACATATTTCAAAAAATATACTTTTGCTTTTTAATATATTTATTATATAATAATGGTAAGTTGTAAATTTTGAAATTAGTTGTGTTTGTGAATTTTGATTGAATAAAATCATGAAAATAGTTAATTAAAAAATATAACTCATTTATAATCAAAATTTAATTTAAGATAAATTTTTAATAAATATATATATAAGCTCCAAAAATACATTTTAAAAATCAGACAGTACATTATAACCATGATGGGTTCATCCCTCCTCACTACGGTGGAACATATGGTGATCTACACAATTTTCTTTGTAAGTTTTGAAAATGACAAAAAAAAACTGATAATCAAGGAAATTTTGAAAAATTTAGTAACAGTGATGAAAAATTAGTAACGCTGATGAAAAAAAAACTTTAACCCAAGAACAACAAATATAAATTTATCAAAAATTTACAAATCCAAAAAGAATTTTTGAATCCACTAAAATGTAAAAACCCCATAACTCCCACTACATTTCTAAATACATGAAGATAAATTTATAGCTTTATACAACATAAGACCAGCACGACAATCATCTAATATCAACAAACTCACCATGTATTTGAACTACTAACATTTGAGTTTCCATTTTGATAAAAAAAAACATCTAGAAGATCCTCTTCTCTTCATGTCTTGATGAGGTGATTGTAGTACTAGAGGTAGCTAACAACAGTTCATGAGCTTCATTTAGCATCCACTCCTCACCTGTTTGACCACCTAAGATGACCAACCTAGTTCCTCCGATCACACAAGTGGTGTGTCCCCACGCAAACCGTGGTGGACTTCCCTTAACACTCAGTATCCTCCATGCCGGATTATCCTCTGCAGGATCAAGAAGATAGAGCTGAGAAGCTGAGGCAAGTCCTGCAACCGAACCACCAAAGATCAAGACTCTACCACCAGGAAGGCTAACCGCCACATGATCTAGCCTCGGTGGTGGAGCTGCCATGCCTCCTGGAAGGCTAGATCCATAACCAGTCACAGGTCTCCAGCATGGTTCATCGTTGCTAAGATCCATGGTGAATACATCGTTAGAGCGGAATCTCAAAGTTCCCAGTTTCGCAAGACCACCAAACATAAGGATCTTACGGTCACCATAGACTGTTAAAGTATGTCCAAGGCGAGATGGAGGAGACCATGGAACAGGTATCTCCCTCCAAGTTGGTGTATCCATCGAAAGGTCAAGCAAAAATGTATCGTTGAGTAGAGCTCCTGAATCAGCACAACCACCAGATACTATCAACTTAGTTCCATCAAGTGTGCACGAGCTATGCCATGATCTTGGTATTGGAGGGGCCAAACCGGATACTTCTCTCCATGTAGGAGGGTCTGCATCAAGGTCTAATAAGAAGACATCATTGAGTAATCCATGGCTCCCATAACCTCCAAAGACTACTAAATGGGATCCATTGACACAAGACAGCGTGTGACCCCAGCGACCAGGAGGAGGAGAGTTAACCAGAACGGATTTCCACTGAGGAGTACTAGAGCCAAGGTCCAACACAAATGTATCATTCATCGGTTGCATGTTCACACCTTCTCCACCAAAGATAACAATCTTATTCCCAACCGCACACGCGCTGAAGTTACACCGGGAAGGCTCAACGGTACCTCCAAACGTGAACTTCCTCCACGCATTAGCTTCATGTGTGGTAAACTCTCGAGCCAATCGCACCCATCCAATCCTCTTTTCACCAGGTATACTCTCGAGAACACGTGTAGCCTCGGTCCCCCACGTGTTTTGACAAACCATTCTCCACACATCATCATTCTTTGTAACCTCATTCAACCGCCGACACACACAACCAACCGATGCAATATCAGAAGGAGCCAACTGTGACAATATCTTGAGAGCTATTACCTCATCACTCAGCTCGAATATCCCACATAGCCCACGAGAAACATTACGCTCCCCGGTTGGTAAAGCAGAGGAGAATGAGCGAGATCTTCTTGGAATTTCTTTTGCAGACAAGTCAGGAAAGGGGCTGAGATCGATATCAGCATCGGAGAAGGAGAGAACACCTATGAAATGAGTGATCTCATCTTCTTCACGGATAGGGACAAGACGCAGCTTGTTCATCAAAGGAGACCCATCTTTCCTGAAGTTCAACAACTCTCCCTGAAACTCAATGCCCTTTTCTAGACACCTTCGCATCTTGGAGACAACCGTAGAATCTACTGAAGGATGTCTTCGTTTAGCATACGGACCTCTACACTGCAAGAACCGGCTGCCAGAAAAAAAAGAAGAAACAAATAAGATAATAGTACTTGAGCTAATGATCCCTCTCAAGCAATAGAAGAAAGATCAAATTAAGAACAGTTCAATAATGCAAAAGAAAGAAACCATATCACAAAGACAAAGCTCCATGTATCATCATGACACACACAAACTATATAATTGAAGTTAATCAGACGTTACTGAAAACATTTGAAGTAACATGTATCCTCTTCATTTGATAGCTTTGTTCCTCTATAACCAAAAAAAGAAAACGTATTCAAGCTCTTCTATAGTATCCATACCACAAAATTAGCCACTTCAAGCTCACCAACAAGAACCGTTAATGAATCCTAAGTTCGTAGCAGTAACACAAAAGTACTTGAAACCTTTAAGGGAATGATCCCTCACAAGCAATAGAACAAAGATCCAAATTTATATCCATCACAAATCTCTGTCTAGTAACCTCGTATCCATACCACAAGATTCTCTACTTCAACAGTAGTTTGGTAACGCATAAGAAAACAGCACAAAGATAAAGCTCCAAGTCTTCCCTACAAGACACAAAAAACTATGTAGTTGGCGTTCCTAAACAGTAATTAAGACAAAAACACAGCTCTGTCTAGTAAACAGTACACAGACAAAGCTCAAAGTCTTCTTTAAAGTAGCTAAAAGACATGACAGACACACAAACTATGTAACTGGCGGTCCTAGACAGTAATTCAGACAAGAACAAAGCTCTGTCTAGTAAACAGTAGAAAGACAAAGCTTAAAGTCTTCTCTAAAGCAGACATGATATACACACAAACTATATAGTTGGCCTCCCTAAACAGTAATTCAGACAAGACAAAGCTCTGTCTAGCAAAACTGAAGACAAGACAAAGCTCACCAGTTTCTACCAATAACTTCCTCAGCTCTATACCCAGTGACAATCTCGAAGACGGTATTGACATAAATGATAGGTTGGTCTGGCTCTAGAGCATCGCTGACCACAAACCCACACGGCGTCGTTCCAGGTAGACTAATCGCCGGAAACGGAATCGGTCCGTTATCTCCGCCGAACCACCCGTCATCAGCCACTTCATCGCCGGCGCTGAGATCGGAATCGCTGTCCCATTCCATCACCAGGAAAGGGGGAAAGGCTTAAAATTGAGACAAACCCAGGAATCGCCTTGGAAAACCAAGAAGAAGAATGAAGAAGAAGATAAATTGATTAGGATGAAGAGCCACGTAAAGCAATTGATTCGGTCTGAGTGTGATGACTCGGGGGACTCGCTGCCTCTCCTTTATTCACCTTAACCGGTTTTTTACCTTCCCGGTTTACATATAATTTATCCCCCGAGTTAATTTCGGTCAGTGCATACCACTGGTTTAAATGTTTGGTTTTGGTTTCGTTGGATTCAATTTTTTTAAAGAAAAGAGTAAAGCTTAGGCTTGATAAAGAAAAAAAAAAGAGTAAAGCTTAGCCTGATTGATATTCCTTACCCAAAAATCAGTTTTTCTTTTCTAGAAGCTGGAGCTATCACGCCAACACCACAAACACAACATAGCTATTGGAGGTCCATCGTCATTGTCTCAATAAATGATGTTGGTATTAGTTCTTGGTGTTCACTCGGAATGTTTAGTTAGTAACTCAACCCAATTTTTGCTCTGCTTTGTCTACACTGGAGGCAGGGCTCGGTTTGGTCTGACCTTTTATTAAAGAATGTTGAATTCCCTCTAAGGGGACCAACATATTTACACTTCATAATATATACACAAGATTGTTCCACAAAGTAAGGGAAGGTGGAGACAAATAAGGAAATGGTAGAACGTAAATACAATAAAATCGTAACAAAATATCTATGTATCTTATCATCCTCCCACAGTTGAAACATCAGGGATGACTACGGTTAAGCTTGATCTGAATTCGTTGAAGAGCGTGGTCGACAGTCCCTTAGTAAAGATGTCTGCATACTGTAAAGATGAGGGAACGTGAAAAACTTTGACCTCACCGATAACAACTTCTTCTCGCACAAAGTAAATGTCAAGTTCTATGTGTTTGGTGCGTTGGTGCTTCACAGGGTTGGTGGCTAGGTAAACGGCATTGACGTTATCGCAGTAGACGATTGAAGCTTTCTTAATGTCACAATGTAGTTCTACCATGAGGTTTTGTGAGCCAAGAAAGTTCTGCTACATTTTTCGCTACTCCTTTGTATTCGGCTTCTGAGCTGGATCTTGAAACAGTTTGTTTCCTTTTCACTAACCAGAAGATGAGGTTGTTGCCGAGGAAGACGCAGTAGCCAGAGGTTGATCGGCGAGTGTCAGGACGGCCGGCCCAGTCTGCGTCAGAGTAAGCTGCAAGAGTGTTGATAGGACCTTTGGTAATCTGAAGACCGTGGATAAAGTTCCTTGGAGGTAGCGAATGATGCGCTTCAAGGCTGTGAGATGAGGCTGTCGGGGATCGTGCATGTAGACAGGCCCGTCTTAAATTATTTAGGGACCTTAGGCAAAACATAAGAAAATGGACCCTATATAAGTATGATGGACCTTTTTGTTACTATCTATTTTTAAAATGGACCCTATATAAGTAGGATGGACATAAGAAAATAGACCCTATTATTACAAAAATCAGACTAAAAAAATTTTTGGACCCATGGACCCATGGCAATTGCCCCTCTTGCCATGGTCAAGAGCCGGCACTGCATGTAGAGGCATATCTGATGGACAGCGTAAGAGATGTCTGGTCTTGTGAAAGTTAAATATTGGAGAGCTCCAGTGAGGTTGCGGTATGAGGTTAGGTCATCGACTTTATCACCTTCAAATGCTGAGAGCTTAGCATTTACATTTGCTGGTGTTGAACATGGCTTACACAGCTCCATACCGGCCCTTTTGATAATGTCACGAGCATAAGAGGCTTGAGAGAGGAACATTCCTGATTTGTTGTAATCTGCTTTTATTCCAAGAAAATGATGTATACGGCCCATGTCACTCATAGGAAACTCTGTCTTTAATTTGTCAATGATCTTTTGCAACAAAATCTGTGTAGAAGCTGTTAGTATAATATCATCAACATACAATAATATGTATGATATGTCTTTTGAGTTCATGTAAATGAATAGTGAGTTGTCAGCCATGCTTTTCCTGAAATCAAGTTTGATGAGAAAATTTGCAAATCTGGACCTCCAAGCGTGAGAAGCTTGCTTTAACCCGTAAATGACCTTGTTTAGTTTGCAGACATGGTTTCGGAAATTGTTGATCCACGAAACCGGGTGGTTGCTGCATGTAAATTGTTTCTTCCAAATCCCCATTTAAAAAATCATTTTTACATCTAATTGATGTATAGGCCAGTTACGAGCAACGCCTATGCTCAGCACCATACGTATAGTAGCTGGTTTAACAACGAAGCTAAATGTTTCTGTAAATCAACACCAGCTTCCTGAGATTTCTCATTAGCCATTAACATCGCCTTATGTCGCAGTAACACTCCATCAGCATCATATTTGTGTTTGTAAAGCCACATCGATCGAACAATATTAACCTTAGGAGGACGAGGTACCATATTCCAAGTATTAGTCTCATTCATAGCACCATGTTCATCGATCATCAGCATCATATTTGTGTTTGGTATTTTTTTTTACGGTCACGGTTCTCAGATCTAGAAACAACAATTTTTTGTTTCTTTAAATGAACAAATGATGCTAACCCTATCTCGTGCTAGCGATGTACATCTTCTCGGCTTTTCATATTTGGTATTTGAGGATGTATTTCTAGTGACGGTTCATGCTACTAAATTGCTTCTTTCTGCTCTTCTTTTTGTTTGGTTCGAGCGTCTGTCGCTCTCACACCGCTTTGTTGAAGAGAAACATGAAGAAAAGAAGCCCAATCGATCGATGGGTTTCTGCCACAAAACCCCATCGATCGATGGCAACTCTGCGAATGAAACGTGCTAAAGTAATCGATCGATTGTGCAATACAATCGATCGATGGAACTAAAACTCCAAATCTCATATTGCCTTGCATCGATCGATGCAGTTTTAGGGCAAAACTGCATCGATCGATTGGCGTCCTGCGACCACCAACTACACCAACCTCACCTACTTCACCTACTGCACCTACTTCACCAACTGCACCAACTCACCTTTCATTATCATGTCTGGAGCTTTTTGAAAGACTTCACCTGTGTATAAATAGAGGGGTTGTAACACATACCAAATATACAAAATGAAAAACATGTTCTTCCCATTCTCATTCTCTCTCAAATCACAAACTCCTTCTATGTTTGATCATCTGTCTAACTAGTATATTCTTCTTTGTATTACTTCCGCAATTAAGCTATTCTAACATGGTATCAGAGCTTTAAGTTCCTACTTCATTCCGCAAACCTTCTCTATCCTTCTCTTTTATTCAGCAAAGCTTTTATGTTATTCTCATTCCGCAAATCATAAAAATGGAGAAGGAAAATATAATTTCCGTGACCCTTGAGGGTCCTAATTATCTCTCATGGTCAAGAGTGGCCAGAATCACCTTGGGATGTCATGGACTTTGGGACAGCCATATCATGAAGGCTGGAACTTCAAAGAGGATGGCTGAAGAAGATAGATACGTGAACAACCACAACCAATGGGTTCAAGAAGACCAACAAGCTCTGGCTCTCATCTGTAACTCCTTGTCAAAACCAATCATGAAGATCAATTCTCACATCAAAACCGCCAAGAGACTATGGGAGAGTCTTCAAACCGCTTATGGGTGTTTATGGGAGAGTCTCCAAACCATCTATGAGAACGACCGGTTCCTCAGCTTTCTCCTACACCTAGACTCATCATTCAACACACTGATAAAGAATTTCTTTACTGGAAGAAAGATTTCATGCCTAGATGATGGTGATCCTCTCAAAGGCCAGCCAGATAAATGTAAACCCAAGGAGCAGCAAGCGATTCAAGGGAGAACCATGTATTCTGCTCACATGGGTGATTCAACTGAAGACATGTGGAGAAATCGAGTTGGTACGACCTCATCTGATGATTTTGTGACCACTCTCATTGCTTCCAAGAAGGCTGGTACACATTCTCTTGACTCTAAACCTATCATAATAGATTCAGGAGCAAGCCATCACATGATTTGTGATAGGAACTTGATTAGTAATATCCAGCCTGCCGTAGGGAATGTAGTCATAGCAAATGGTGATAAGGTGAAGATAGAAGGGATAGGGAACCTTAAAGTGTTTGATAAGGAATCCACTGCCTTGTATATGCCTAGTTTTTCATCTAACTTGTTATCAGTAAGAAGGGCTACGATTGATTTGGGCTGCCAAGTTGTGTTCAGACCAGATAAAGTTGAGTTTCAAGACCTGAAGACAGGAAAGGTCATTGGAAAAGGGCACAACCATCAGCAGATGTATCATCTTGAGAGGAATATGGTGCCAGAATCATCTATGCCTCACGGTCTGGCTAGCACCGTTAATGGCGCTAAGAACACAATATGGCATGCCAGATTGGGACATCCCCATACAAGAGCTCTAAACCTGATATTCCCTGGAGTGGTGTCTAAGAATGAAGAGTGTGAAGCCTGCATATTGGGGAAGCATTGTAGGACAGTCTTTCCACGGTCTGGCACCACCTATGAGAGTTGCTTTGACTTGGTTCACTCTGATGTATGGACGGCTCCATGTGTGTCAAGGGAGAATCACAAATACTTTGTCACCTTCATTGATGAAAAATCCAAATACACTTGGTTGACACTGATTCAGTCCAAGGATAGGGTGTTAGACGCCTTCAAGAATTTCCAAGCTCATGTCTCCAACCACTTCAATGCCAAGCTGAAGATCCTCAGATCAGACAATGGTGGAGAATACACAAGTCATGCATTCAAACAGTACCTGGCTCAACATGGAATTATTCATCAAACAAGCTGTCCATATACTCCTCAACAAAATGGAGTTGCTGAAAGGAAGAACAGACACCTGATGGAGGTAGCCAGATCAATGATGTTCCACACCAATGTTCCAAAGAGATTCTGGAGTGATGCGGTGGTGACTGCTACTTATCTGATCAATAGGACTCCAACTCAAGTCCTCAAAGATCTATCACCGTTTGAAGTCCTTAACCAGACTAAGCCGGCTTTGGACCACTTACGGGTGTTTGGATGTCTCTGCTTTGTGCTGATACCAGGGGAGCAGAGAAACAAACTGGATGCCAGGAGCACAAAAGCGATGTTCATTGGCTACTCTCCAACACAAAAGGGGTATAAGTGCTATGATCCAGTAGCCAGAAAAGTTTTAATATCAAGGGATGTGAAGTTTGTGGAAACAAAGGGATATTATGAGGTGAAGAATTGGGATGATCTGAGGGACTTACCGCAATCAGAAAGAGCCACAAACCTCAGAATCATTTTGGAGAACTTCGGCATTGGCATGTCTCCAGCAACTCAAGAAACAAGAAGGAATATCCCTGAAGCTACTGCACCTATTCCAGAAGCTGTAGTTGAAGAAGATGTGATTAATGAAAATGAAAAAATTGCCCATCCTGACCCTGAAAGGGGGAATCAACAAAAAGCTCATGATCAGGATGAGACCAAATCAGAATCAGTTCCTGAGACTCAAGATCAGGTTCCAGAAGAAACAAATGAGGCAGCACCTGATCAGATACAGCCTTTTCGAAGGAGCACAAGAATCAGGCAACCGAAAGTCTACTTTAATGCTAACAATGTGGCACATCCAGTGAGTGCAGTATGCTCGCTTGCTCAATATCCAGAAGAACATCAAGTCTTCATTGGAGAATTGGATCAAGAGTACATCCCAAACACCTATGAAGAGGCAATGCAAGACAAAGAATGGAGAGAGTCTGTTGAAGAAGAGATCAATGCCATGATCAAGAACAACACCTGGTATGAGACTGAGCTTCCAAGAGGAAAGAAAGCCGTGACCAGCAGACTCTTGCATACCATCAAGTATCTTGCAAATGGAAAGCCAGAAAGGAAGAAAACCAGACTGGTAGCAAGAGGATACACACAAGTGTATGGAGAAGATTATCTAGACACTTTTGCACCAGTGGCGAAGCTTCATACAATCCGGATACTCATCTCATTGGCAGTGAACCTAGAGTGGGATCTTTGGCAAATGGATGTAAAGAATGCTTTTCTACAAGGTGAACTAGAAGATGAAGTGTACATGAGACCACCTCCGGGAATGGAAGAGATGGTAAAACCAGGAAATGTCCTCAGACTCAGAAAGGCGATCTATGGCTTGAAGCAATCACCAAGAGCTTGGTACCACAAACTAAGCACTACATTGAATGGAAGAGGATTTGTGAAGTCTCAAGCGGATCACACACTCTTCACTCTCACCAACAAGTCCGGGATTATTGTGATCCTAGTCTATGTGGACGACATCATCATTACTGGTAGTGACAAGGAGGGGATCAGTGCCACCAAGACATTCCTCAAAACCGCATTTGACATCAAGGATCTAGGTGAACTGAAGTACTTCCTCGGGATTGAGATGTGCAGATCAAAGGAGGGGTTGTTCATGTCCCAAAGAAAATATACTTTGGATATTCTAAAGGAGGCAGGAGATCTTGGAAGAAGACAAGCCAAGACACCACTTGAAGAAGGCTACAAGACATTGCGAGAGGGGGAGTATGAAGATACTCCATTTGAAGATGGCAAGCAATATAGGAGAATTGTTGGGAAGCTGATCTATCTAACCATTACCCGGCCAGATGTTTGTTTTGCAGTAAATCAGGTGAGGCCAGCACATGCAAAATCCCAAGGTTCATCACTGGAACATGGTGGAGAGAATCCTAAGATACTTAAGGGAGGCTCCGGGTCAAGGCGTATGGATGGCTTGCAACAGAAACACTGAGGTTGTTGGATACTGTGATGCAGATTGGGCTGGAGACAGAACAGACAGAAGATCAACTACCGGCTATTGCACATTCATTGGAGGAAATTTGGTTACATGGAAGAGTAAGAAGCAGAAGGTTGTGTCTTGCTCAAGTGCAGAAGCAGAGTACAGATCAATGAGGAAATTAACCAGTGAACTCATCTGGATAAAGTGTATTCTAGGCGACTTGGGAATTGAGATCACCAACCCCATGACCGTGCATTGTGACAACCAAGCTGCAATACACATTGCGTCCAATTCAGTCTTCCATGAGAGGACAAAACACATAGAAGTAGACTGCCACAAGGTGAGACAAGCAGTAGAGCAGCAAGTGATTCTCCCATGCTACACAAGGAGTGAAGATCAACTGGCGGACATCTTCACCAAGGCGGCCAGCAGCAAAGTTTGTGAGTCCATTCTTCCAAGACTAGGACTCATAAACATTCCATGTCAGTGATCCCCTCACCATGAAGTGTTCTACTCTTTTTCCTTGGCTGGGGTTTTATCCCATGAGGTTTTACCTGGCTAAGTTTTTAATGAGGGAATGCTTCATGACTTCCAAGCTTGACTTGTTTCATATGGTCAAGCTTGAGGGGGAGTGTTGAAGAGAAACATGAAGAAAAGAAGCCCAATCGATCGATGGGTTTCTGCCACAAAACCCCATCGATCGATGGCAACTCTGCGAATGAAACGTGCTAAAGTAATCGATCGATTGTGCAATACAATCGATCGATGGAACTAAAACTCCAAATCTCATATTGCCTTGCATCGATCGATGCAGTTTTAGGGCAAAACTGCATCGATCGATTGGCGTCCTGCGACCACCAACTACACCAACCTCACCTACTTCACCTACTGCACCTACTTCACCAACTGCACCAACTCACCTTTCATTATCATGTCTGGAGCTTTTTGAAAGACTTCACCTGTGTATAAATAGAGGGGTTGTAACACATACCAAATATACAAAATGAAAAACATGTTCTTCCCATTCTCATTCTCTCTCAAATCACAAACTCCTTCTATGTTTGATCATCTGTCTAACTAGTATATTCTTCTTTGTATTACTTCCGCAATTAAGCTATTCTAACACGCTTCACCTTGGTTCTTAATATTTGGTAGTGGTTTAAGTAATTGTTTGTCTGCGTAGTTTAAAGTTGTGTTTTCTTTGTTCTTATTGTAATTTTTGTCAAAAACAAAAAGAAAAGTGTTTTTCGTTCGTCTTACATCGGTGGACAGCATAAATAGTGTCGGCTCAACCATAAGGGCAAGCACTGCGACCACTCTGAGACCTATGATATTAGATAGGCCTCGGCATTTTATCCGGTTCCAAGGATCCGACCCGAAACCGACCCGAAAAATTCCGGTTCGGGTATGAACCGAACCGATCATTTTACCCTATTGGGTCTTGTTGTGGAGGACCCGCGAATCTTGGATCCGACCCGACCCGAACCCGAAACCCGATAGGGTATCCAAAATACTCGAAACTTCTAGTATATATTAGATATATATGGGTGTTTTAGTATGTTTTTGGTATTATATGTATTTTTGTAAGTTTCAAATTTGAGTTTTCGGGTATGATTTTGAGTTTCATGTAAAATTTTAGATTTTTAAAAATATAATTTAAATAATTCAATAAAAGTTTGGTATTTTTCATCTCTTCGGATCAGATTTTAGATAAATTTTGAATATTTTAAGGTATTTTTTTATGTTTTGGGTATTTTTCTAGGTTGGACCCGATAGGACTCGAATCAAACCCGACCCATAACCGAACCGAACCGAACCCGGACCGGTAAATTCTAACTATCCTATTGGGTCTAACTATTTAAGACCCAAACCAACCCGGACCCGACAAGACCCGAACCAAACCTGAACCGATAAATTTCTATTATCCTATTGGGTCTAAATATTTATGACCCGAAAGACCCAGATCCGACAAGACCCGACCCGAACCCGATCCGCAGATCCGAATGTCCACGCCTAATATTAGAGGTTTAACTTTTTTAAAACAAATGTTTTTTAAGAAAAAATAAATTTGTGAAAAAAACAATTTACGTGTATTTCTGAAAAAACTGTTTTTATGTTTTTGTATCTAAATTTAATAACAGTTTAATAATATAATTTTTTTTTAAAATATACTAAAATTGTATTTTTAACTATAAAATGGTCTAAATCTTTTTTTTTTACCCAAAGGCCCTTATCAACCATGACCATGAGAGCATAAACAGAGACGCAACGACCAAATCAGCACCATAGACGTGTGTTAAGAAACCAAACCAAACCAAAATAAAATCAAAACCTTTAACCAGTGGTATGCAAGAAAAGAAGTTATCAAATTAAACCGGGAGAGATAATATCTGTAAGCCGGGAAAGTTAAACCGGGAAAGTTAAACCGGGAAAGTTAAAGAAATTAAGAAACCGGTTAGGATAAATAAAGAAGAGGCACTGAGATCCCTTATAGACCGACCCGAATCAATCCCACTTTCTTCTTCTTCCTCTTCTTCAAATATCATCCTCCTCCTCCTCTCTTCCTCTCAATTCCTTTGCTTGGCTCTTAATCAAAAAAATCAAATCTTTTTCATCTTCTTCTTCTGGGTTTTCAAAGGCGCTTTCTGGGTTTGTCTCAATTTTGAGCCTTTCCCTTTAAATTGGTTGCAAAATCAAATGGAGTGGGACAGTGATTCCGATCTCAGCGGCGGAGATGACGTGGCTGATGACGGGTGGTTCGGCGGAGATAACGGACCGGTTCCGTTTCCAGCGATTACTCTTCCTGGAACGACGCCGTGTGGGTTTGTGGTCAGCGACGCTCTAGAGCCTGACCAACCAATCATTTATGTCAATACAGTCTTCGAGATAGTCACTGGGTATCGAGCTGAGGAAGTTATTGGTAGAAACTGGTGAGCTTACTTGCCTTCAGTTTTGCTAGACAGAGCTTTGTCTTGTCTGAATTACTGTTTAGGGAGGCCAACTATATCGTTTGTATATAGGTCATGTATTTTAGAGAAGACTTTGAGCTTTGTCTTTACTGTTTACTAGAGCTTTGTTCTTGTCTGAGTTACTGTTTAGGAACGCCAACTATTTAGTTTGTGGTGTTTGTCATGATGTTACTAGAGAGAGCTTTCATTAATATGGTTCCGTTCATTAGGATGGTTCTTGTTGAGGATCTTGAATACGTTCTTTTGGAATTAGAAGTTGGTTAGAGAGGAACAAAGCTATAAATTGAGGGAGGATACATGTTTCTTCTAATGTTTTCAGTATTGTCTGATTAGCGCCAACTATATAGTTTGTGTGTCATCATGATACATTGAGATTTGTCTTTGTGGTATGGTTTCTGTCTTTTGCATTAATGTACTGTTTTCATATGCATATAGTTTGATCTTTGCGTTGTTAGTATGGATACCATGTTACTGGAGAGCGCTCTGTTTTGTTGGGGAAAAAAATTATAGATTCTTGTTGAGGAGCTTGGATTTGATGTTACTAGAGAGTGTGCCTTCTTCTGTACCCTTTGATTTTGAAGTAGCGAATATTGTGGTATGGATACGATGTTACTCGAGAGCTTGTTGAGGAACTTGAATACGATGTTACTAGAGAGCTTGTTGAGGAGCTTGATAACGTTTTTACTAGAGAGCTTGTTGAGATGTTACTAGAGAGCTTGCCTTCTTCTTTAGCCTGAAGTAGCGAATCTTGTGGCATGCATATGATGTTACTAGAGAGCTTGTTGAGGAGCTTTAATACGATGTTACTAGAGAGCTTTACCCTTTTGAGCTACAGATACGATAACACTAGACAGAGCTTGAGTTGTCTGAATTACTGTTTAGGAACGCCAACTACATGGTTTATGTGTCTGTCATGTCTTCTAGCTGTTTAGGTGGAAACTGGTGAGCTTACCTTTTTAAACTTTACCCTTTTGTGTTACTGATTCGATGATACTAGGCAGAGCTTTGTTTTGTCTGAATTGTTTTAAGTTTTTATCTGAGTTACTGTTTAGGAACACCAACAGGATAGTTTATGTGTCTGTCATGTCTTCTTCTTTATCGTTAAGTTTTGCTACTTACCATTTTTTGTTATTGATATGATGTTACTAGACGGAGCTTTGTTTTGTCTGAATTACTGTTTAGGAACGCCAACGACGACAGAGTTTGTGTGTCTGTCATCTCTTTTAGTTGTATTAGGTAGAAACTGGTGAGCTTGCCTTCTTCTTTACCCTTTAAATTTTGGAGTAGCCAATTTTGTGGTATGAATACGATGCTGAGGAGATTGGATACGTTCTTTAAGTAGTCGTAGCTAGAAAACGTATCGGGAACAAGTCGAAATCGTGGAACTGGAAGTTGGTTAATAGAGAAACAAAGCTATCAAGTGAGGATGAGACATGTTACTTCTAGTGTTTTCAGTATTTTCGGTTGAAGCTATGTAGTCTGTGGATTGCATGTCGTTCTGTTGTTTTGGAAGGCTTGGAAAGCTTTGTCTTTGTTCTATTGCTTGTGAGGGATCATTCGCTCAAGTATTGTATCTGTTAAGGTGGTAGTTCCCGTCTGATATATTTCTTCTTCTTATGGCAGCCGGTTCTTGCAGTGTAGAGGGCCATATGCTAAAAGAAGACATCCCTCTGTAGATTCCACAGTTGTTTCCAAGATGCGACAATGTCTAGAGAAAGGCATCGAGTTTCAGGGAGAGTTGTTGAACTTCAGGAAAGACGGGTCTCCTTTGATGAACAAGCTGCGTCTAGTCCCCATCCGTGAAGAAGACGAGATCACTCATTTCATAGGTGTTCTCTCCTTCACTGATGCTGAAATCGATCTCGGCCCCTTTCCTGACTTGTCTGTAAAACCAATTCCAAGAAGATCTCGCTCGTTTGCCTCTGCTTCACCTACCGGAGAGCGTAATGTTTCTCGTGGACTAGGTGGTATATTTGATCTGAGTGATGAGGTAATAGCACTCAAGATATTGTCAAAGTTGACTCCACCTGATATTGCATCTGTTGGTTGTGTGTGTCGCCGGTTAAATGAGTTGACGAAGAATGATGATGTGTGGAGAATGGTTTGTCAAAACACATGGGGCACTGAAGCTACACGTGTTCTCGAGAGTATTCCCGGTGCAAAGAGGATCGGTTGGGGGCGACTGGCTCGGGAGTTTACAACACATGAAGTAACTGCATGGAGGAAGTTTTCGTTTGGAGGTACTGTTGAGCCTTCCCGGTGTAACTTTAGCGCCTGTGCGGTTGGGAATAGGATTGTTATCTTTGGTGGTGAAGGTGTGAACATGCAACCGATGAATGATACGTTTGTGTTGGATCTTGGCTCCACTAGTCCTGAGTGGAAATCTGTTCTGGTTAGCTCTCCTCCTCCTGGTCGCTGGGGTCACACCCTTTCTTGTGTCAATGGCTCTCGTTTAGTAGTCTTTGGAGGTTATGGGAGCCATGGATTACTCAATGATGTCTTCATGTTAGACCTTGATGCAGACCCGCCTACATGGAGAGAAGTATCCGGTTTGGCCCCTCCAATACCAAGATCATGGCATAGCTCGTGCACACTTGATGGGACCAAGCTGATAGTATCTGGTGGTTGTGCTGATTCAGGAGCTCTACTCAACGATACATTCTTGCTTGACCTTTCAATGGATACACCAACTTGGAGGGAGATACCTGTTCCATGGTCTCCTCCATCTCGCCTTGGACATACCTTAACCGTCTATGGTGACCGCAAGATCCTTATGTTTGGTGGTCTTGCAAAATCCGGAACATTGAGATTCCGCTCTAACGATGTATACACAATGGATCTTAGCGATGATGAACCATGCTGGAGACCAGTGATTGGTTATGAATCTAGCCTTCCGGGAGGCATGGCAGCTCCACCACCGAGGCTAGATCATGTGGCGGTTAGCCTTCCCGGTGGTAGAGTCTTGATATTTGGTGGTTCGGTTGCAGGGCTTGACTCGGCTTCTCAGCTTTATATTCTTGATCCTACGGAGGAGAATCCGGCATGGAGGATACTGAGTGTCAAGGGAAGTCCACCGCAGATTGCATGGGGACACACCACCTGTGTGGTCGGAGGAACTAGATTGGTCATCTTAGGTGGTCAAACAGGTGAAGAGTGGATGCTAAATGAAGCTCATGAACTGTTATTAGCTACCTCTAGTACTACAGTCACCTCATCAAGACATGAAGAGAAGAGGGTCTTCTAGGTGTCTTTATCAGAATGAAAAACTCAAATGTTTCTTAGTTGCTCTGTACATGGTGAGCTTGTGAGTTTGAGACGTCCCATGTGTTTGTTAATATTTTGATTTAATGGTATTTGTATATTTAACATTACGGATTTGATCTGTATATTCTTTTGTAGTAAAATTTTGTAGGTGACCTGATGAGCCAAAACCAAACTTGAAAACTGATAATAATAAATGGATTCCGTTTAATTTGTTTTTAACTTTTGTTCTGTTTAATATATTAATAAAAAGTTCAACATGCAATTGGTAGCAAATAAACTGGCATGGTTGGTAAATCAACTCTATCTCCATATCATAAATAAACCAATGAAATCATGGATCACCTCTAGAGTTGGTTTGTCATAAAAGCCTTTTGGATACATATGTATTTGTAGAAAAATATTTTGTTGCATAACATTTTTGAATATATATCCGATTTGAAACCTTATTTACACCTAAGATGACCAACAAAGTTCTTCCGACCACACTAGCATCAAATCACTTTCTTAATACTAAACCAGATTCTGACCCGCGCGGTTGCGCGAATAATTTATATTTATATTTATAATTTATATTTATATTTATAATTTATAATTTATGTTCTCAAATTAAAATTATATAAGGAGTTATATTAAATAACAGAAGCCTTGTTAAACGTACAAATGAAATGAGACGTAAAATAAATTATGAAATGAAATATTAATTAATTATGGTAAGCATAAATATAGGAGTTATATTGTTTGTAATTATCAAATTAAATCAAAGGAAAGATCTTTAGAGGGATTTTGTTTTAATATTATAGATAAATAACATATATTTTAGTTACAACATATTCAATAGGTCCAAATTAAAATTATACCACGGTAAAATTTAAATAGTACTCTGTTTTAATATAATAGACTAGATTTTAACCCGCACGTCCGTGCGGATATTTTTCTATTTTATAAATGTATTTGATATTATTATAAATATTTTAATTATATAATTTTTAATTTAGTGCTATATATTGTGTAACTCTATAATTTTTTATATATTTCTTCTTCAATATTATTAATATATAGTGATTTATTTAAAAATTTTTAATATGTTATTACTTTTTATTACTTACTAATATATTTTCGAGTTAGATACAATAAAATAACCATATGAAATAATCAAATAAAGAATCTCTTTCAAAATATGTTTTTTTCTTTAATTTATACATTTTACATATAATATATTTTAAATTTTATTTATTTATATTCTTTAAAAGAAATCTATTTAATATGTATAAGAAAATATACTTTAACATATATCATTTTAGTGTTTTACGGAATTTTTAAGTAAAAACACTGTTTTGTTTAAATAATATAAACTTATTTTGGTAAATTTATACATAGTAATATCTATCATATTATTTTATTAAAATTTATTGATATATGACATTTTTTGAAAGTTATGATATTAAGTTTTATTTTAAAAAATTAAGATTTCATTGCTTTAATTTTTACATCATATTCAAATAGTTTTTTCGTGCTGCATTTCAAAACTTTATTCTTTATTATCCACGATTTTATCTTTTTCAAAATTTGCAATGTTATTATTTTGAGTGTAAATATTTATTTTCAAAATTTTGTATTTGTCAAAAAGACATTAGAAAATTACACAACTATTTTTGAGTTTGGAACATCAAATTAATTTTAATTTTTTTGTTACTACATCTAATCTATTATTTTATACATAAGATATTTGAATTTTGGTACTATTTAAAAGAAAATTTCCAACATATTTTTAATAATTGAAAAAAAATAAATTTAAATTTGATTTGTCATTAACATTTTAAGTGATTTTCTAAAATACCATAATTTTCTATTGACATTTTTGTAAAAAAAATAGTATATGAATTAAAGTTTATTATATATTATTATATTTTTGTATACAAATATTTTAAACAATATATTGTTGAGAGTTTCAATATAAATAAAAAATTGTCGATATAAAATTTTAACATATGTTAATACATTTATTTTGTATAAAGCTATTATACAGTTTATGAATTTTAACCTATTTTAATGATGAATGATGATTTATTTGAATGAAAAACTTTACAATTTAAAATTTGTTAATTTACCTATTTAATATAATTTTATCGTATTTAATTCATGTAACACTTCTATTTTCATATAATCCAGAATATATTTATAGAATTAATAAAAAATAGTAGAATTTTTATCTCTTGTTTATAATAAAAATTTAGTTAACATTGATTTATAATAATATTATATAACTAATTACGAAATTTATTAATGTATTATTTTATAAAAATATTTAAATTTTTAAGTAACATTTTGTTAGATTCTTTCTCAACAGATTTTGTTATAATTAAAAAATAAAATTCAAATCTTTAGTTGGTTTATTATTAATGTAAATAATTAAATATGTCATATTAACTAATTTTTGAAATGGTCTAATTACTATTTTTTAATAGTAGATAAAATTTTAAAATTTATTAATTTACCTATTTAATATAATTTTACCATATTTAACTAATGTAACACTGCTATTTTTATATATAGAGAATATTTTATAAAAAAATTAAATTTTAAGTAAAATTTTGTTAGATTGTTAAATAAAAATACTAATTGGTTTATTATTAATGTACCAAATTTATATACCCAAAATATTCGGTGGGTGTTGCACACGTTTTAGAATGATTGAAAATTTTGTTATCAAATTATAAATATGGTATAATGAGTTGATGAATATTCTGGAAAAAAATTTGGTTCCTAATTGATTGATTATCAAAATCGTGATTGTTTAAAAAATCTATTATATCTAATATATTTAAATTCAAAATCTTATAGGTTCAAAAATAGACTATTTTATTTGGTTCTTAATTGATGATTATCAAAATTGTGATTGTTCAAAAAATGTATTATATCTAATATATAATATTATTAAATAAAAAGTCAACTATTTGATACTTCAAAAATTGTGTATTCCAACATTTTATAAATCAAATATAATTTATATATTTATGTTAATATCATTTAGAAATCATGTATTTCTTATATCGTAGGGGGAAATGATTAGAATAAAGGACGGATATGTATTATCAATAAACTGTTACAAAAAATTTAGGAAGATATGCATTAAAAATATATGGAAATCATAAATATTTGTTCAACTGTTTGCAGTATTGAGTAGATTTGAGTATAAAAATATTCGGTATTTCTATTTTCCAACTGAAACAGGTGCAACTAATCACAATAGTTCCTATATTCGTGTACCTGTGCATTTTTAGATTTTTAATTATTATTATAAGCGGAGATCGATATTTAATACATGTTTTCTGAAAATTAAACTCTCAAAACTTTTATATTTTACTAAAATAAATAAATTAATACTATATTTATAGATAGTTTTATATAACACACACTATATATATCGAGATTTTTTTTTACGACACAAAATAACAACTCATTGAAATTAATTAATTTAAATATATTATTTTAAATGATATTAGAATAATCTGTAAATAAAAAAGAAACTGGATGACTAAATGTGTAAATAGAAGAAAATATTTAATCTGCTATCCGTGTTTCTAAACATTCTTTCTTTAGTCTACTATCTATATTTCCAAACATTCCAATTTTATACTTGATTTTTAATAATATAAATGTTAGTTAATAGATAAGTCACAACATTTTTCAATAAGTCCAAAAAAATATATGCCAAAGTAATTTTCAAATAGGACTCTGTTTTAATATATTATATGCATTTTTCATGGAATTAGCAGTCAGAACAACTATGGAATTAAAAAAAAGGTTTATGAACTATTTTCCTACGAAAACTATCTTATAACATCATAATACTACCAAACTATGACTTAGTGTTAAATCTCCATGATTTGAAAGTTATATATTTATTTCTCCACGAATTAACAATTTTGTATGTTTTTGTTCCCTAAACTAAGGCTTCGAAACTTAATTACCCATAGACAATCATCTTAGTTGATTTATAATTAACCAAATAATTTAAACCGGCTAAACTAATCCAAAAATTATTTTAAACAATTTTTATTAAAAATATTGTTTTTTCTTGTTGAAATTTCAAAATATAGCTATTTTTGAACTTCAAGGAAGTTTTAAGATTATATTTTTATGTTTTCTGAAATTTAAAAGAAAAAAATTTACATCAAGATTTCATTTTTATAAATTTTAATAAAATCACAATGAACAAATAAGCTTGCTAACTTTGTGTTTTTTTAAAAAAATGTGAAAGAAAAAATCAAAGTTTTGACAAAAAATCTAATTTTGTTAAATTTTGATGAAAATCAATTTTTACCAATAAATATCCATAATTTTATAATTTTTATGTTATTATAATAAAATCTAGATTTTGACCCGCGCTTTAAAAGCGCATGATGTTTTTTGACACAAACCAAATTATATGAAATAAATTTGAATTTTTGATTATGTATCACATTTAAATATTACAAATAAAACGTTATATCCAGTGTTTCGGGTCAAAATCCGGACCCGCGGTTAAACTGACTAATTGATGACTTTTTATGGAGTCCGAATTTTTTTTTCTTTAAACTCGTTATTTTTTATAAAATCCGTAAAAGACGCTAAAATTTGGGACCCGACTACTATATCCACCTATAGGTGGCCACTATGTTATACAATTTGACTTAAATTTTCATATTTAAAGTATTCTAATTTATGAATGTTTAGATGAATGGTGGATATATATTATGAATTTTATGCTCTTATTTTAAAAAAGTTAATCAAACTAATTTATCATTTTATTGTAAGCGTAATGGATCAATATTCGAGAGGATACATAATAAATTAGAAATAGATACATGAATTTGAGATGAATTTTGACCCGCATTGTAAGCGTAATGGATCAATAATCGAGAGGATACATATTAAATTAGAAATAGATACATGAATGTGAGATAGATTTTGACTCGCACTTTAATATTTTTTATTAGATATTGATAAAATATTAATATTTATTATTAGATTTTTACCCGCATTTTAATGTTTTTTATTAGATTTTTATTTAATATTAATGGTTATTGTTAGATTTTGACCCGTATTTTTTAAAGAGAGATGAATTTTTATTCAATTTTTTATTTACTCAAATTTAGAAATCTTATATATGTGTATTTTTTTATTAAAACATTTATTTTGAAATATATATAATAAAAATAAAATTTACATTAATATAATTTTATGAAAATAAGATAATTAATTTATATAACCTGCTTCATATATTATAATACAAATTTTTAATTTTTAATATTCGTAAAATTTTATTTTATTATTATATTTTTATCAACATTATTACAAAAATTAACTATTGTTATTATACTCATCTCATACATAAAAATATATTAATTATTTTTAATATTTTAATTTAAATATGTATATTAACTTATGAAATGATTTATTAGTTCATATATCGTATTATAATATTGTTTAATAAGTTGAAGTATGTTGTAAAATACATAAATATAATTTATTTCGTTATTTTATAACTTATAAATAGTTAATTAATGAATTAAGTTACTTTATATTTATTATTTGGTGTAATAATTCAATTATGAATATAAATTATATATATAAATATTATAGATTTTTTATTATATAAATGAACAATGAATAATTGTTCGTTTTAAACTATAGTTAATAATAATAATGATTTTATTATTTAAAAAAATGTATATTTATATTTTAAATAAAAAATGTTAAAAAATATTATTAAAATCTAATTTTACGAAAAGATACTTAAAAATATTTTTTTAGATATCGTATTTTGAAAGTATTAAGATAATTAGTTAGATATAATATATATTTAATAATAATTAAGTTAGTTATAGAAAAATAAATAGAAAATTAAAAAAATGTAATGGTCTAGACTACTTATAAGTAGATAAAAATAGGACTCTGTTTTAATATATTAGATGCACAACTATACTTTCTTAATGTTCATCAATGAAACAACTCTCAAACAAGAAGTCGAACAATAAAATCTTTACTTACATTTCATACTAAATGCACAACCATACTTCGTAACTTCTTAATTTCATCAACGAAACAACTCTCAAACAAGAAGTCTAACAATGAAATCTTTACCCACAGTACTGACAGTAGCATCAAATCACTTTCTTAATACTAAATGCACAACCATATACTTCTTAATATTCATCAATGAAACAACTCTCGAACAAGAAGTCTAACGATGAAATCTTTACAAAGTTGGTAAAAGGCATATCTTGTTTAGGCGACTAGAAGCACTCTCAATCTATTCTGAGCCTTGCTTTTATTTCTCAGGGTTCTGATAAGGACAAACGCAAAGATGACAAAAAAAGAAATGTCTAATAAGGTTTACATCGTATCCAGATCAAACAATTTGTAAGTAAAATAACCTAATATCTTCTTTGATCCAGCTTTATCATATAATCTAATGCAAAAAAAGAGAAGAAATACTTAAACATAGAAACATAAAATATGAAAACATAATATATCAAAGAAAACACAAAAAAAACTCGTTAACTTAAACATCTTAACCAAATCTAACCATGATCAAATATCATCACCTAAAAAGAGAAATGATCTCACCATGAGTGACAAAACCAAGCATCAATAACACTAAAACCGCAAAAAAAATAAAATAAAGAAAACAGAAATAGAATGGATCATTGAAATAATAACTGCAACACCATCAAAAAAGACCTACACCACACTATAATATTACACCATGTAGCATTTGCATGATAGAACTCAATCTCCGGTCCAAAACTGAAACTATCATCTAACTACGTTAATAAACAACAATTTAAAAGAAAACAGTAGAGACATAAAACAGATTAAACATTAAGTTTTGTTTTGGATCATCCGGTCACCTACAAAATTGTACTACACAAGATGGAATATACATACAAATAAAATTCGTAAAATCGGATATACAAATACCATTAAGTCAAAACACTAACAAAACATGGACGTCTCAAACTCAACAAACTCACCATGTACAGAGCAACTAATTACCATTTGAGTTTCCATTTTTGATCAAAAACATCTAGAAGAGCCTCTTCTCTCCATGTCTTGATGAGGTGAGTTTAGTACTAGTGTTGGCTAATAACAATTCATGAGCTTCATTTAGCATCCACTCTTCACCTGTTTGGCCACCAAAGACGACCAACCTGGTTCCTCCGACCACACATGTGGTGTGTCCCCACGCAAACTGCGGTGAGCTTCCCTTAACATTCAACACCCTCCAAGCCGGTTTCTCCTCCGTTGGATCAAGAAGATAAAGCTGAGAAGCCGAGTCAAGCCCTGCAACCGAACCACCAAAGATCAAGATTTGACCACCCGGAAGACTAATCGCCACATGATCCAGCCTTGGAGCTGCCACGCCTCCAGGAAGGCTAGTTCCATACCCAACCAAGGGTCTCCAGCATGGTTCATTCTCACTAAGATTCATCGTGTATGCATCATTAGACCGGAACCTCCTAGAACCATATTCCGCAAGACCACCAAACATAAGGATCTTGCGGTCACCATAGACTGTTAAGGTATGTCCAAGGCGAGATGGAGGAGACCATGGAACTCTTATCTCCTTCCAAGTTGGTATATCCATTGAAAGGTCAAGCAAGAATGTATCGTTAAGTAAAGCTCCTGAATCAGTACAACCACCAGATACTATCAGCTTGGTTCCATCAAGTGTGCACGAGCTATGCCATGATCTTGGTATTGGAGGGGCCAAACCGGATACTTCTCTCCATGTAGGAGGGTCTGCATCAAGGTCTAGTAAGAAGACATCATTGAGTAAACCATGGCTCCCATAACCTCCAAAGACTACTAAACGAGAGCCATTGACACAAGAAAGTGTATGACCCCAACGACCAGGAGGAGGAGAGCTAACCAAAACAGATTTCCACTCGGGACTAGTGGAGCCAAGGTCCAACACAAATGTATCATTCATCGGTTGCATGTTCACACCTTCACCACCAAAGATAACAATCTTGTTCCCAACTGCACATGTGCTGAAGTTACACCGAGAAGGCTGAACTATACCACCAACCGAGAACTTCCTCCAAGCAGTTGCTTCATGTGTAGTAAACTCTCGAGCCAATCGCACCCAACCGATCCTCTTTGCTCCGGGAACAGTCTCTAGAACACGTGTAGCTTCACTTCCCCATGTGTTTTGACAAACCATTCTCCACACATCATCGTTCTTTGTCAACTCATTAAACCGCAGACACACGCAACCAACAGATGCAATATCACGTGGAGTCAACCGAGACAAGATCCTGTAAGCCATGACCTCATCACTCAGCTCAAATATCCCACATAGCCCACGAGAGACATTACGCTCTCCAACTGGTGAAGCAGAGGTGAACGAGCGAGATCTTCTTGTTGTGATCTCTTTTGCAGGAGATGGGGAGAGTTTTGCTTCGGTAAAGAAGAGAACACCTATGATGTGAGTGATCTCGTTATCTTCACGGATAGGGACAAGACGCAGCTTGTTCATCAAAGGAGAACCATCCTTCCTGAAGTTCAACAACTCTCCCTGAAACTCAATGCCCTTTTGGAGACATCTTCGCATCTTGGACACAACTGTGGAATCTACAGAGGGATGTCGTCTCTTAGCATAAGGACCTCTACACTGCAAGAACCGGCTGCCACAAAAAAGGAAGAAACAAAACTCAGATGGGAAATAACCTCACATGCAAACGAACAAAGATCGAACATATATAAATATGAATTCAACATAGTAAGACTATATAATACATTATTATGTCATATGATTAAAAGAAGATATTAATAGTTCGGTAACCACATTTAAAAAAGAAACATCATGAAGACAAAGCTCCAAGTCTTCCCTTAAAGACATAACACAAACTATGTAGTTGGGGTTCAGACAAACTTTAAAAAAAAAAAAATTCAGACAGTAACCAAAAAGCTGGTCCAGTGGTAAAAAAGGTGTTTAGTAGGCACTCTCTGATCTAAGCCTTGGCTAAAGCTTGGAACAATGTTTGCTCAATTACTCTTTTACCCGCGAATGCAATATAGGCATAGATTCCGGGTTCAATTCTCGTTGGGAGAGACTATTTATATTGCTTTAGCTCCGGGCAAAAAAAGTGAAACCATTTTTTCACCAAAAAAAAAAAGAAGCTATGTCTAGTAACATAGTATCAGTAACAAACACAAAAAAGACAAGTAACTAAACTCACCAGTTTCTACCAATAACTTCGTCGGCGCGATAACCAGTAATAATCTCGAAGACGGTGTTGACGTAAATGATAGGTTGGTCAGGGTCAAGAGCGTCGCTCACCACGAACCCAAACGTCGCCGTTTTAGGTAGACTACTCATAATCGATCCGTCATCTCCGCCGGTGAGATCGAAATCGCTATCCCACTCCATCTGATTTTTCATACAGGAGAATGGCCTTTCAAACACAGAAGAAGATATTTTTGATTTTTGAATTTTTGATATTTTGGATTTTTAATTTAAGAGGCAAGCAAGGGAACGAACCAATAGAGAAAGAGAGGAATGAGATATTTGTAAATAATATCTAAAGATATTTCTTTATATTCGGTCGGTTGATCATGACTCATTACTATACTTTCTTTTTCTTCTAAACCGGTTCCTTAATTGATTACCTTCCCGGTTTAAAAAATATCTTCCCATTCTTATGCTATTTATAAATTGAATATAATGAACCGACCAAAGTTAAATATCTTCCGACCATTAAGTCGAATTCGGATCCAGATGGTTGATAAGACAATATTATTGTGACTTGGAATAATTGGATCACCGAAAAGATATCCGGTATGGTATTAAACCGGCTTATTGTACCAGTTTTGCTACATAACCAGCCAATTTAGCCGTTGGAACCGCCTGACCGATTGGTGTTGTCGGTTTACAAGAGAAAAATCCCGGCTGCAATTAAACCATGGTGACGATAGAGAGAACCTGAGAAAAGCCACGTCATCATTTTTTTATCCCACAAGAAGCATGCATGTGAGTAGTGTGACTGTGAGTTTGGTTTATTCGGAATTTTCAATTCGTTTAATTTCAATTTGGAATTTTTTGAGAAATTCCTTAGAATATCCTCTTCTAATTTCTTTTCCTAAAAGAAGTTTGATGAAATGACAAATACATGTTGAGGATTACTCTAAAATATACCTAAAAAAATTAACACTCAAAAAGAAAAATAATCAAAATAGATTTTATTAAAAAGTGTAAATAAACATTTATACTCATTGGTTTAACTAATCTAAATTTAGGGTTTAGTTTTATGGTGAGTTATTTAGAGTTAATTTAGAGTTAAAGGCCAAAAGTTTTGAAGGTGAAATTTAAAGTTTTTAAAAATAAATAAATAAATAGTAAAGTTTCAAATAAAATAATTTAATTTGTTTCAAAAAGCATTTTCTATTTGTTTTAAAAAAAATGAAAGACAGATTCAAAAAAAATTCAAAAAAAATTATAAAAGGTTCAAATTTGAAAACATATAATTCGTAACTATAATTTTTTATTATTTATTATTTAATTTATTTATACTTATATATCTATGAAGCAAAGAGTTGAAAATCTTTTGCCTCTTTAATAAAATTTTATTTGGTTATTTCTCTTTAAACGTTTTCTCTGTGACAAAAACTATTAAGAGAATTATCCAATTTTTTATTGAAATAATTAATGGATGATTCTTTTTTTAAACACAAGGTAATACAATATACATCATTATATAATCTCTAACTTTATTATATGTGATGATCAATCCACATTATATGCGATATTGATAAACTCTACATATAACGAGTCCATGATGAAGATTTCTTCGAAACACTTACATCGACGGATAATTCTATTTGCACGACATTCTTGATGGACATACTTTTTCTACAGCAAACAACCACAACAAACTGTTTTGCCTACAGTACTCTGAATCTTTCGATAAGCTTCACATCATATACTCTACATGAAATTGTATAGTTTGGGATTCAAACTCTAAACCTGAATGTACAAGTCTTCAAACCTTAACTGGTAGAATAAGATGATTCCACAATTAATGTATCCTTTTTTCTGACTCAGATTTGACTAAATTGAATAACCAAACTATTACCAATGTTGCCATATGTAAATATTTTCTAACATATATAAAGATGTGAGAATCCTAATAGTTTGACTAAGAACTTATTAATGATTCTGACTAGTAATTCTCATAAAATCCAATATCATAATTATTTAATATATATATATATATATAAAGATAAATTACAGTTAATTGTCAATTTTTTTTAATATGAGTTATATTTAAAACTGTAAATATTTTTATTGTATTTTACAATCCGGACACATGGAGGTGATTAAATGTCCAGCCGCGAGTTACTTGAGGCCCGAACTGACACAACCATAACTAACAAAGGACAACACGTGAACTACGTTGTCCCCCTCCCGACAGATTTTTTCTGTGGAACCAAGTGGCAAACCTACACCACATTTCACTTATCATTAAGATACGTTCACACTCTTCTAATTACTTCTATAACTCCTGATTACTTCTTCTAACTGCATCTGTACTTGCATTGTGGTCAAATCTTCATTAAAAACACGCAACAGTGACACTAACTAAATAAGAAAATATATTCAATTCTCGACCGACTGTGAACGACGATTCAATATTTTTCTCATGTCTTTGTTCGTCTCAAAGATCATCTCTTTGGTCTTTTGATTTTTTTTGAACTGAAGCAATAATTAAACTGAAGCTTTAATGGAGTCTCTGCTCTCTAGTTCTTCTCTTCTCTCCGCTGGTAACCACTCCTCCTCCTTAGAATCTCTTCCAGATCTGTTTCCTTTTCTTGTTTTATTTTTTTCCTTTTAATGCTTTTTATTGTGATTCACTTCCTTACAAAAAGGTTTGATTTTTATATTTTTTTTGCAAAGGGTGGATTTTTTTTTTTAATGATTTGTTTATTAGACAATTGAACTATGTAACAATATGGAGAAAGCTTAAACTTTTCTGGGGGTTTAATTTGAGTTTTTTTGTTGTTTCTCATGCATGCAAATATGCAATGTAATGTATCAGCTCATGGTGGACTTTATTGGAGGAAGCAGAATCTAAAGCTCCTCTCTTTACCAGGTTAATTAGCTTCTTAATTGCTTATCTTAGATTCAAGGCCGGTCCTGAGCAAAGCCGAATGAAACATTGGCCTTAAGCCCCTTAAATCTGGCTCTGATTAGAGTCTACGTAACAAGACACTGTATGCTGGAAACTAGTTAAGGCTTTGCTCTCTATTCAATTTTTGTTTTTTGCAGGAAACCGAGTTAACTTGCGTTGTAATGTTCTCGCAAAACTGAAGACTAGGAACAATCTTGGTACTAGGCTTGATGGTCAAGAATCTTCTTCATTGTTATTGTGTTCGAGACATAAGTCTAGGTTTCAAGCTAATGCAACTACTGGTCAGCCTGAGGCTTTCGACCCTAAGAGCAAACCAAACTCTTTAGATGCGTTTTACAGGTTCTCAAGGCCTCATACAGTTATCGGCACAGTTAAGAAATGTTTTCTCTATTGAAAACCCAAATCTTTACAAGTCACAGCAACAAGAACATAACATTTAGCTCTCTGTGTTTGGTTTTTGCAGGTGCTTAGCATTTTATCTGTATCTTTCTTAGCAGTAGAGAAGATCTCTGACATCTCGCCATTACTTTTCACTGGCATCTTGGAGGTAAAATGGTGTATGCTTGAACAGTAAAATATGTTGTCTATTTGTCTATTTGAACAAGTTTGAGTCTTGTTGTCAGGCTGTTGTTGCAGCTCTCATGATGAACATATACATAGTTGGACTCAATCAGTTGTCTGATGTTGAAATAGATAAGGTAACATATGTGTGTTCTTATGTTTTCAAGATCAAATCATCTTCACTAGTGCTTTAGATCATACTCTATGTGGCTTTGTTACAGGTTAACAAGCCATATCTTCCGTTAGCATCAGGGGAATATTCTGTTAAAACCGGCATTGCGATTGTAGCTTCCTTCTCCATCATGGTATGAATGTCATTTTCACCAACAGCTAACACTAAGAAAGTCTATATAAACTAAGTTGTTTAAAATCAAAACTTATAGAGTTTCTGGCTGGGGTGGATTGTTGGTTCATGGCCACTATTCTGGGCACTTTTTGTGAGTTTCATCCTCGGAACTGCATACTCTATCAATGTAAGTTTAGTTTCTCAACATGAAGACTTAGCTGATATTGAAGTTTATTATTAACTTCTCATCTATTATAAACAGTTGCCACTTTTACGGTGGAAAAGATTTGCATTGGTTGCAGCCATGTGTATCCTTGCAGTCCGAGCTATCATCGTTCAAATCGCCTTTTATCTACATATTCAGGTACTTAAACTAGCTTCCTTATCTTTTGAAGTGTTTTTTCCATCAGCATCACCTTTTGTTACAAAACCTGTGAATACATTTGTGGCAGACCCATGTGTTTGGAAGACCAGTCATGTTCACTAGGCCTCTTATTTTCGCCACTGCGTTTATGAGCTTCTTCTCTGTAGTCATTGCATTGTTTAAGGTAAACAAAGATGTAAATGTTATTATTCAAGGTGAAGCATTCTACTAGTATGGATATGATGAAGTTTTGTTTTATATTGATTTGATGCCAGGATATACCTGATATTGAAGGGGACAAGATCTTTGGAATCAGATCATTCTCTGTTACTCTTGGTCAGAAACGGGTAAGCTTCCCAAAGCTAAAGAACTTGTTAGTCTCTCTATGTTGAAAGCTAAAAAGAGATGCTTCTTGCAAAAAACACAGGTGTTTTGGACATGTGTTTCACTACTTCAAATGGCTTACGCTGTTGCTATTCTAGTTGGAGCCACGTCTCCTTTCATATGGAGCAAAGTCATCTCGGTAATTAACAATCTTTCTCTACCAATCAAATAGTCGTTTGAGTGATATAGACTTCATATTCTTAATGTTTGGTTTCTCTTGGTTTTGTTAGGTTGTGGGTCATGTGATTCTGGCAACAACCTTGTGGACTCGAGCTAAGGCTGTTGATCTGAGTAGCAAAACTGAAATCACTTCATGTTATATGTTCATTTGGAAGGTTAGTTTGGCTATAAACATAGTCTTTTCAAGTTCATCATTTCACCACCATTTGACTAATAGTTTCTTCATGTCTGTCTGTCATCAGCTGTTTTATGCAGAGTACTTGCTGTTACCTTTTCTGAAGTGACATTAGAAGAAGAAGAAGAAGAAGAAGAAGAAGACAAAAGTCATTACTGTGCTTCTGTTTTTATTCAGACAAAGAGTATGAAACTAGGTAGAGATTAAGGTGTTTTTATCCGTAAACATCAATAAACTACAAAGCATGACGAGCATTTCTGTTGGCAATAAAAAAAAAGGGATTCTTTGTGGTAACCTTTGTTTGGTTTAGAATCCAAAACTAATAGTAAGTTGTTTAGGCCCAATAATATAGTCGTGAGGGGGTCAAGCCCATTAGGCAAGAATCGTCACCAGAAACATCATCACGAAAGCAAGAACAGTACGGGATCTGAATGAAAAAGAAAAAACAAGACTCTGGTCTCTAAAACATTGATGATGAGTCACAGAGCTGTGCATACCTTATAGAAAATTAAACCTTCTCCTAGGGGATCATTTGCTGGAAAATCATTAATTCATATTTCAATAATAATTTATTCTACTAATCTTTAGTTTTACCATAACTTACAATAATTTGTCACATTTGTTTTGTTCAGTTTCATATAAGTGAAATAAATAATACAACTAAGACAAAACCTTACACTAAAAGAGTACTTGCTGCCACAAATAAATAATACAACATATTTCAGTTTCATCTTTGTTTTGAGTATATTATATAAAAGAATTTGAGTCACTTGAATATTTTATCTATTAAAAAGATCAGTTATAAAATTTAATTTTGAAAACTTGCACTAATTCTGTAAGACTGAGTAAATATGTATTAAACTTTATACTTTTTTGTTAGCTTAGTTATTCAATTTTCTTTTATATAACTTTATTGTTTCTTGTTCTAAATATTTTTATTAAAAGATTTATGTTAACTTAGTTCTTTAGTTTTCTTTATATTCTATTCGCCTATGGCATCTGAAAATGTTGTCACGGCTCGCACCACCAATGTATAACCAATAACTTCACATAGATTTTTGGATCTACAATTCACAAGCCTAACTTCTTCCACATCATCAAATCATAGTAATCTCTAAATCTCGACTCTTGATAAACGAATAGACCTTCTACGTAAGTGGACCAAGGCCGAACCGAACATCTGTGAAATTGAAAGAGCGAGTTCAAATTGTCTTTTGAATATCGTAGCGACGTCCGCATAAACCAACCAATATTCAGTGGATCGCTGAAAAATCTCATCTATGGCGTACAAGATTGATTCAAGATTCTTTTGTTTCTTTTGAGAAATAATGATTAGATGATGACTTTGGTTTACGATAATAAATATCAAACCAATAAACTGAATTAACCAAACTTATTAGTATATTCACATTTATCTGAACTTAAATAAAACCATTTTTTAGACTTGTAGCTAAGTTACACACTGAATTATAGCTTTCTTCCATTAAATTTGATTGAAAAATTAAACCAAATTAATTGAAAATATCATATCTAAGTGAATTTGCAGGTCTAGATTGTGAAAAATTAAAAAAAAAAGTTTTATTAAAAAATTGGTTGAAACGTAATAATTCATTATCTTAGATGTGAAAATACATTTGTAAGATAACCATTCTAAATTTGCATTTACATTGAGTTTAGAAGAAGTACAATTTTACAGATTCATATTTTACAGAAATCCTTTTAAATCCATTTTAAATGATACTTGTTTTCATAGTTTCTAAATTTGGGATCAAAATTCATACGTCTTATGGGGATTAAGATTAAAACTAATATCATTTCATAAAAAACACTTCTTTGGCAAAAACTAGTTATCCTTAGAAAAAAATAGTCTAGCTATATATAAACTATATATTAGTAATTAATATGATGCGAAAACAGCTAAGTTATACATGATTAAGAAGAGCTACTAATGTTTATTATATATTATTTGAGAAAGATTATAACATTTGAGCTATGACATGTATCACCACGAGAATGATTCTTAAATCCTTTAGAGAAATATGTTGGTCCATCTAAACATATAATATAGTTCTTATCAAACTAACCATAAAATTATATTAATTTACAAAACAATTATTCATGATTTCCTTAATTAAAAGTTATGAAATTACGTAATGTGATCAATATATATATATATATACATTATACATATATATATATATTTCAATTAATGATTTTTAAAAATAAAGATTTAATAACAATTTATGTATTATCTATCATTTTTAATTTTGTAAAATTAAGATAAATAAAACAATCACTTTAATCATATAATAAAATTTTAGACTTTTTGTATATATATTATATTTTGAATTCTACTGTAAAAGTTTCACAGTGAAAATTAATCAATTGTTTATGTTCCATTATAACAAAATACCAATGATTATAAAATCATATGAATATAAAGTATCATTTATTAGATTTTAAGATTAAAATATATATTTGTTTTAATATTATTTTAAATTAAACTATATACCATATAAAGTACATAATACTTTAATTTTAAAACTTGCCTTGAACAAATATTGAGAACTTAATATTTAAATTTCAATTGCATTGAATTTTTAAAATGATTATAAATTACTAAAATTAAAAAAGTCACACATTGAAAATTTATTATCAATGGTATAAAATATACAAATTATTATCAATGGTATAAAATATACAAATGATCATAAAATCTTATAAGTATGAAGCTTTATTTAATATATAATCTATTAAAATATACTATATATATGTTAATATCAATTAATTTAATTATATATCATATAAAACAGATAAAATGATTGATTTGATTTATTAACCATAAAATGATGTAAATAAACAAGAGTGATTGTTTGATTTTTGTGCTCGCATCAATTTAATTACGCACGTTTAGTTATTAACTTTTCAGCTATTTAATATTTTTTATTCTTTTCATAATATGTAAAAACGTAAAAATAATTTATATACTTAATTCTCATTCCACGCAAACCAAAGTCTCAACTAGCTATTATCATATATTAAAACCTAAAATTATCTCTATCAATACTAACACTCATAAAATATTCATTATGAAACATGCGTCCATAGTAACATGAGTAAAATACTTGTATGAAACACTCTCTATGTGTATTGAGTTTAATGAGTATAAGTTTTGGATTAGGGCTTGGAACTGTTTTTGGTGAAGTTTTTGTATGAAACACTCTCTATGTGTATTGGTTTTAATGAGTACAAGTTTTTGGATTAGGGCTTAATTGGAACTGTTTTTGGTGAAGTTGTTGTATGAAACACTCTGTTTGTGTGTGCGTTTAATGAGTATCAAGTTTTAGATTAGGGCATGAAACCGTCTGAAAAAATATTGAGTCCATGTGTCTACTGGATAGGATTGAATCTTCCTTAAATTTACAAGATTTCTGAGAATGTAGAGAACTCTGAAAGACTGAATCCAATGAATTGTACTCTTCAAAGTTACCTCGTTGGGAATCTAGTCGAAGGATATCTCGCTTTTGAAAAGTTTGCCAAGTGAAGTTTTCTTGTTCCCTCTCTCTGCTGCAATTGATGTGTAATTTGATCTCAGGGTTTTACCTATTCTAGAATAGATAAGCTTATGTTTCGTGTGTGTTCACAATATCTGATATTGAGATTCTTTATATATGTGCAGTGCTTTTGTTCATTTGGGATTCTTATTTAGGTTTTTAAACTGTAGGGTAAATGTCAAAAACGAGTCGAAGCATTATATGTGACTTGCCAATTGTTCAAGACCTATTTCGGCTTGGAACTGTCAGTCTTTGTCCAAGTGTAATAAAAAGCATTGAGACTTGCTGCTACCTTTTCTGAAGTGACATTAAAGAAGAAGAAGTTATCACTATGCATCTGTTTTTATACAGACAAGATTTTGAAATATCTACCATAGATAATATAATTTGGAACAAAAAAATCTTCTAAAACATCGTTTTCCAACTCTCTAAAACATCATGTATTAAAAATGGAGCGGGTATTAATACTAATCAATAGATGATTCTATGAGTATTAATACCAATCAATAGATGATTCTACTAAATGGTGACTATTTGTTTGTTTTGTTACACGAATTCACACTGATACTTGACCCATATACAACTCTTGTAACACATGTGCGGTTTAGTTTGTTAGCGTAAATCTCCATTTTTTCAAACTAAGTATCTCTTTAAACGGGTCATCTGGACTAATTATGCATGGTTGCATACTAGTGATGTGAAATTGAAGGTGTCAAACTCAACAAAACATTTCATGAAATGTACCAATAATTCAAAATAACCATTAACCACCAAGCAGTAGTAGTGTACAATGGTAGAAGTTGATGTTAATGTTCAGAAGTTAAGTTGATGTTGTTTGGTAAGAAAAAAATAAAGTTAGATCTTAGATTTTATTAGAAAATTTGAGGTCAGGCTAATCGTTTTTATAATCTCTTTGTGGATTAGTTGAATTTTGGCTTAGACCATCTTTAATGATTTGCATCATTTTTCTCCTCAAAATGATGAAAACTCAAAATGAATTTATGATTTGTTCGAATGGTTTCCCTTATTTTCCCTTTTATTATTATTATATTCATTTTTTGTATTGCAAATAATACCTTTTATGTGATAGAATTTAAAATTATGTTCACTTATTTCAATATTTTAAATTTTAAACCAAATTTTTATTTTATTAAAATAAACTATTATTGCATTAATAAAATTACGTAGTCACATGCAATATAATAGTAGAACTTTATTTCAATAATATTATTACTATGTAGTTCGCATAAATAATAAATCAACGCATGTTATATGTTGTGTTAGGTTTGTATGTATTTTTTTTTAAGTTTCTTTTAGCTTCATATTTTTAATGTTAATTTTTATTATTATTAAATCATTATTAAACTATAAACTAAAGAAGTTTAATCGGTTTGTATATATATATATTAGACAAAAGTTATAAGAGTAATATTTTGTGTAAATATTTTTTGTGTATAAAACAGAAGTTTATCAAAATTGAGAGATTATTATGCAAATAAAAAAATCAACATTAAAATGATTTTGTGAATAGTGTTCTTTCGAATTTGATATAATAATATTCATATATTGAAAAGAGATTTTTCTCATTTTTGATGTTTTCCCTCAATTTTGATGTACCATTGGAGATGCCATTAACCATTCCTCAATATTTACAAACAATCCAAAATTACAATGATTGTGTTATCTTGGTGGTAGAAGATTTTTTTTTTGGGACTAAATCTTGGTGGTAGAAGTTGTTTTGGGACAAAACATAAACCCCTTAGTCATAAATTTTATTTTTATCAAGATTTAAGCTTTTTGGCCAGATGAAAACACAATTTTGTCTTAATCTTTATTATAAACTAGAGTTTAATCCATGCATATATTTGTTTTACTTAGGAATAATATTTATCTTATATAGATAGTAATATATATGTAAAATTAAAATTTATTTTATTAAATAACTGTTTAATATATTTCTAAACATAACAATTTTATATTTATGAAGAAAATATTTATTTATTTTTGATTTGTCAACTGGATCACCCACACTTTGAAAATATGACCCGTATATTCGAGCAAGTTTTTTTATGAATCAAAATTATAATGTAAAATAATGTTTTTATCTATAGTTATATTTGATTTATACGATCAAATAATTCAATATATTATTGAAAATTTTATGTTTTACATTATGTATCTTTAAAACACTTTGTGTCTTTTTCGACAGCGTTAATATATCAAAATCAAAAATAATCAATCCATAATAATGGGTATTTTTTTATATTTTGGAACCGATGAAGTATAGTTTATTGGTTGTCTAGATTGTAGGAAGTATTTCTTAAATAAATCTTACATAATTTGTTATGCTTCAATTTATGAAATGTATTAATAAATACTTAAAAGTTAGATTGATTAATTATTTCAGTGAAAGTGCCTTGTAAAAAATTGCAAGTCTTTGAGTTATTTCTTTTGTATTGATATTATTAAAACTGAAGTACAAAAATAGAATTAACCTTATTTTCAACAAATAAATTACATCTTTTATTTCTTTATTTTCACTTATTTTAGTTACTTTTTAGTTTTTTCTTTCCAAATAATTTAACAACATTTATTATAAAAGTACAAAACAGAATTTACCTATTTACTTGTTTATCATATCTTTTATATTCTTTTTACTGTTTTAGAATAATTTAATAATTTTATTTACCATAATAATTTAACATTATTTCTTTACGTCGTGTTTGACTGAAATTGTTCCATTAGTACAAGAATTCAAACCGATTAACAAAAAAATATTTTTTTTGTTTTCATAATTAGTTAAAATGGTATTCATGTACCATTAATATATTGGTTTTTTGGTTATCAAGTTTTTTGGATTTTAAAATTAAATTATATTCAGATAAAAAAATTTATGGAGAGAATTGAGTTAGATTCTTTTGGGTCCTAATAGATTTGTAGAAACCTAAAAATATTTAAATAATTTATATTTATATATTTAAAAATTATTTTATAATTTATAAAAAAAACTAATTTTGCGCAGATGCGCGTATCAAGCTCTGGTTTTATGATAGATTAAAATCAGATTGATCGTTGGTAACATATTTTTACGAAATTTGGTTGTTTTCGGTTCCAAAAATCTTCGGTAACAAAAGAACACTTCAAAATAACTAATATTAAAATAGATTTCATAATCAGATTATGGAATGGAAGAAAAAGGCAATTGAAGTGCGGAAATAAAGGATAAGAAGAAAGCTAGTCCACTGAAAGTTGGAGCAAATGGACAAAAGAATGTTATGATTATTCTTCTCACATAAAACGTTGTGAGAATATATGCGATTTGTGAATGACACTTGTCATCATGATCAAAAGAAAAAAAATTAAATGTAAAAATAGAAAAAAAATCACCAATAATTAAGCAAAAGTTTCGAAAGTGAGAAGTGGGCACAAAAGTGTACATGTTTGGTTACAATCAAAGAATCCAACACAAAATCAAAGTTCTCAAGATGCTCCATATAGCATATATAACCTCCTTTTCCTTAATAGCCAATAATTCTTTATAGGATAAATAAACATATTATTCCATTTGCTTTTGCTAACAATTTTTTTTGTTTTTCTTCTTTTGGGTCCATTGACGCAGAATCTCTTTGAAGCTCCAACATACAATGAGGCTAAGGTCTAAAGTAATTATAAAATTTTCTAGCCGAGTCACTTCAATCTATTCTAATCTTAAAATTTTGTTTCAACCATCAAAGTCAATGATTTTGATGATTTATTTGCTAGAAGTTCTACATTTGTTACTTGTAAGAAAATAAATGATAAAATCATTTAAACATAAATTATTTCAAAGATCGGATCTGGACACATCTTAGTGAAACATTGATTTTAATTTTCAAAAATTTTAGAGATTACAAATAAAAAAAATCTTTAAATTAAGACTATTCAGGATTGGATCTGTACACATCTTAGTGAAATATTGATTTTGGGCTTCAAATCTTTTAAAGGTATATACATTAAAAATCCTCTAAGTAAGATTTTTTTGTTTATAAAAGTCTTTAATAAATATTTATATCCTTTAAAATCTCAGATCTGCTGAAGTTATGTGGAATCTACTAACCAATAACCAAAGCGTGTCAAACTAAATATAATTTATAAATTTACGACCAGTCTTTTTTAGCAAAATTTACGACCAGTCTATATAACGGTAACAACTAATTAAAATTAACTGGTTACATTTAAAGTGTTCTGCAACTTTTATTAGTTTTGGCTAATAGTAATGTATAATAGGGTTCTATGTCTACAAAAACATTATGTCCCTATAACCAGTTCGAGTTTTAAAAGTTCGGACTGTATTGAATAAACTTTAAAATTTATAATTAACACAACCCACGTACATTAGCCAGATAACAATGTGCTTAATAAGCAAATCAGGAAAGGAACATTTCAAAGAAATTTATTCCGAAATTAAAAAATGGGAGTAGCCTTTACCTTTGGAATGGCACCTAAAGACACATATGGTTGGCAACAACCATTCATTACTCAGCAAAACGAAAAAGAAAAGAGAACAAATATATAATTAATGGTTTTCATTAACAATTTCACAAATGTATCATTGTCGTTTTCGTGAGCTTTAAATCAAATTCTTTTTAACTGACATTCTATTTCAGATGTTCTGAAGCATCTGAGTATGTTTGGACTGAACAAGCTTCGTATCCTTGAAAACTTAAACAATCATAATATAAAACTATCATGTGATTCGGTTAAGAAGATCTTATAAAAAGTGAAATAATTTACCATGAAATGGTTAGATACATCAATAATTGGCTTACATAATTCATCAAAATGTATCTTCATTACTTGGATAGAGAATTTGGACAATTTTTTTTTCTGTTTAATAAACATGGGCAAAATATAAACCAACAAGGTTGGGCTAGTGGTTCTGGCTGCGGACGGTCCTAGAGAACTTCAGTTCGGCGTCTATGGTTCGATATTCGTTGGTCACCCGAGCCTTCCTGAAAGAAATCACGTGGTTGCTGGAGACTATTTGAGCCCAAGACCTGGAAACTTCACGGATATCAAAAAGAAAAAAAAACATGGGCAAAATATCTTTTGACTATAATGAGATGCGAGAAAGTGGTGCAGACATAGCCAGTGGCAACATAATAAATTCAAGAATAATGCACATGCATCTTCCACAGTTTAATAACAAATGTACATACATATACAAGAAAGATACTATATATTATAAATTTATAACAAGAATAAAAGTAGGTCTAGTGGTGTCAATCTGTAGATAGCTATAGCTGTCCCTTATTTTGTGTATACTGCCTCGGTGGATATATTGGACTTGGATGTGGTGTGAGTTATAATCCAATTTAATCCAAATTTAAACGCATAACAAATATATTAGTATAGTTATAGATCATCAAGGAATTGATGGCTACATTGCAAACTGTAAATTTTAAATCAAACTGAAATTGTTACAAAAGGATTACTGTGACATTTTATCGTTGGTAAGTAATATAGAAAATAGCAAATAAAAGAAACAAAAAAGTTAAATTTATTAGCAATTTTTAAAAGTGTTAAGTTTTCAAAATAATTGTGTTTGATATCATATGTTAATGGTTTTATATTCTAGACCACAAGACATGATTTTGTAATCTTTGTAATACCCCTTGTTCTAATCACTATGTCTAACAAATCAATTAATTCAAACTTTTGTTGGTTATTGGAAAATGTAGATAGGCATTAGTTTAGCCATATTCTAATAGAGCTCACTATACTCCACAACTCGAATTTTACAGGTTAAAACGCTTACCTCACAAAATACTAGCTCAAGTTATTATTTGGTGCAATTTCGAGGTTTAAACTTACTTAGATCACACACACACACACACATACACACACACACACACACACACACACACACACACACACACACACACACACACACACACACACACACACATATATATATATATATATATATATATATATATGCACTAAATAAATTATGATAAGAACAAGTAAAGATGAAAAACATGGTATGAATAAAAATAATAAATGAAACGTGTTTTGTTATTATGCAGTCACTTATTTTTTTTTAACCAACAAAATTGATCTACTAAGACATGATGGATATAAGTATTGAGTTTAAATAGATATCATAATGGAAATTGATAGGAATAAAGGTTAAGGGTGTTGAGAAATAATATTGGGTTTTTAGTAACAAAATCCCTCAACTAAAGATGGATTGTAAAACAACCACTCAACTAAAATTTCGACTGCGAGAGTAATCTTCAACTTTAATTTTGTTAACATATGTCATCATCTGTCTAAATTACCGTAACAGAGGGTGACATACATTAACAAAATTAAAGTTGAGGGTTTGTAATATTGAAAACTTATTGGAAGATTTTCTTCCGATTCAAAAATAGTTGAAGAGTTTTATAACTAAAAATAATTAAATATTTTAAAACCTCTATTATCACTTAGCATTGTTTAAAAATCTTATAATCAATCTATAATCCTAAAAACTATTTTACATATCTTTGTAATTTATAAGTCTTAAATTAATTATTCTAAATACTATTTAAAATTTAATAAAACATATAAATCTTAGATCATTTGATATATGGCAATAGTGATATAAGAAACTAGTATCTTCTTGCTTTATTATTTTACTTCATGTTTTCATAGTATCGCTAATAACTCTGCATTATATTACCCTAACAATTAGTAGGAATTGTCAAAGCTTGTAATAATTTTTATTAAGAATTATTAAGCATTTGTAAAAGTATTAAAATATTTACAAGCTTTATAAATTAGTTATAAGATTGATAAAATAATGTATAAGGATTTTTAATTTACTTTTAAAGGCTTATAGATTGATTATAAGAATTTTAAACAATACATAAACTATATAAAGATATTTATAAAACTTGTAATAATTTTTAGTGATAACTCCTCACCTATTTTTGAATCGGAAGAAAACCTCTCATGTAAGTTTTCAACATTACAAACCTCCAACTTCAATTTTGGTAACGTCTATCACCTTATGTCACAGTATTTTAAGTCATAGGGTGACCGATGTTAAAATAATTAAGATTGAAGGTTTCTTTCGTCGGATTTTAGTTGAGAGTTTGTTTTACGATTCATCTTTAATTGAGAAGTTTTATTACTTAAAAATCAAATAATAATTATACTGAATAGCAGAGATCTCATCCCCATAAACTCTTTTGATCCAAAAAGAAAACTTAATATATTCGATTATGGATTTGTTGTATGTTTTGACCAAGAGGCTAAAATACACACACACATATATATATATATATATATATTGCTCTCTAGGTTGGCTATGGTTAATGAAAGGATATAAAAAATCCATAATTGGTTCAGATCTTGGTCTAGGAATTGATTTTGGCCAAAATCTTGGACTTGTGGACAATGCCTATTCATACCCACAGTCATAAGAGGATTGGTTTCACTTCACTTCATTTCATGTCCTGGCTGAGGTCGGGGTTTTCTGTCTCCTTGGAATTCTTTCATAGCCATACAAATCAGATCTATGTCTTCTATAACATATAGTCAAATAATATCACTCTACTTGCATATGAAGTTTAAGTCAAGTGATTGATTTATGTTTAATCGGAATTTGGCGCATATGATTTAAAGGCACGGATTCGATAATGAATTATTTGAAATATATTTATTGACTGATCGAAAGGAGATATATAGTAAAAGACTAAAAAAATAAAAAGGAGATGAATTTGGCAAGAACGTTTTAGCAGAGAAAGCCCTAGTTCTTGTGTAGAATCACGTATGAATGTGAATGTCTTTCCTCATCCTCGGCTTTCTTTTTTCTGGTCGACATATTTCTTTTCACTCTAAGTCGACCTATTTCTTTGAACGACTTTAAGTAAATTGGGTAAAACTCTGTTTACTTGATGGGCCTTGCTCTAGGGATGTAATCCATCTCCAACCATTAATCTCCCAATTCATCGTGAGAGACGAAGTCAATCTTGATATTGTAAGAACCATTTCTAAGAGTAAAAAGAGCTCGGCACTTGTCTTTCAAAATGATGTAGGCTTCCATCTCGACATATTAGCAACCTTCAATCCGATTAACAGTGAACCATTTTAAACCCGATTTAAATTGCTCATACCGTTTGAAATCATAAACCGAATTTGTTTTACTCCGAAAAGTAGAATCATTGCTCTTGGAAGGGCCGGAATCGTGCCTCGGTTTTAGGATTCCTAGACCTAGTGATGGTATCGCCTCATTTACTGCAACATATTCCTATAAATAGAGAATTGAGGTATCATTTTTCAATTCTTCTTCGCAATCAAAGGTAGTTTATCTCAACTCTCCCTTACTTTAGTCACTTTTAACTCTTATTTTCCAATCTACCATTGTAAACTAGGAAAATCGCTCTGAGTTGCAAGAGTTCAACATATGTTCTTCCGGAAAGAATGGCTATGATTTGTAGTTGCTGTAGGAAAGATAAGGTTACTTCTCCAAGTCCAGATCCATACTCATTTTGCAGGTCAAGTCCAGTGTCCAATTTTATGAGGATCCATCAAATTTCCCTAAGCGATATTGTCGGGTGAAGCTTTGATCAGCTTCAACTGGTACATCATGCCAAAGAGGTACTCAGAGAAGACATGGATGGTCAAAATGCAGCAAGCGACCATATGGAAGAAGCTTCTATTTTGAACTCTGATCCAGAGAGTGCCGAAGAAGAAATCCATCATTTTTGCACAACAAGGTCTATCTAGTACGCAACAACCAAGTGTGCGCTTTGTTTTACCAACCTAGCTTGCTGAATCTGATGTTAGTTTGTTAAAAATTGGCAAGACTTAGTTGGGAGGACATTTTAGTCAACATGATCGGATTTTGCAAGTCTAAAAGAACTAAAAAAAAAACAATTGGCATCTCTTTTGGTTTCACGTTTATCATTCCTCGTCCCGATCAACATCCCTGTCTAACAACATCTTATTGTAGCAGACGTGACATCGCATTATCACAACTGATGACTGGATCAATTAGGATTGATAGTTATATTAATACGAAGCACGGTTATATTTATACGAAGATGAAGTCGAGATAACACGTTACCGGTCATCCCTATGAAACATGTGATTAGTTTTACATTAAAACCATTGAATAGCCTTTGGTAGAACCTCCAGTTGATCCTTGGGTGTGTGGAGTCCGAAAATCGCTAGATAGATAACATTGTGTCTCCCCTCAGGCAACTAGAATTCTTTTGTTGTGACTGTAAAATTCAAACAATTTATAGTTATGACTGTAATTTAACACTTTCCTATTCATACCTGATAACTTCATTTACACATACAAGTTTTTGAAATAAAAATCCGAAAAAAAATATTTTAAAAAAACTTAGAAACACAATAAAAATAAAACCTAAGAAGCATGATTTCCTAAAAAAATAAGTATTTAAATGTCAGATTAAAAACATTCACTCTCCTAAAGTGTTTAAATGATTACGTGATATTTTTGTTGGCGACTTTTTTTTGTTGGC